>CM033452.1:17254673-17262763 GCA_019425755.1 Amaranthus cruentus
ATCAAGTGTAGAGGTTAAGTATCGAGGGGTGGCCAATATGGTTTCTGTAACTGCCCTGATTTATGAAGGCAAAAACTAACTGGAATTTATATATGAAATATAGGAGGTTCGAAAGAAAAGGCGGTATCTTCTTGTGTCAACGGATCTAGCAGCAAGAGGAGTCGACCTAGCGGAGACGACTCATATTTACAACATTGATTTGCCAGAAAGTGTCATTCACTATCTACATCGAGCTGGGAGGACAGGTAGGAAGGCATTCTCAAAAGACAAATTCTTTGTGACTAGTTTAATAGTTCGCGAGGAACATTTTGTCTCAAAACACTTTCAACATGAACTGAAGTTTCAATGTCAAGAGATTTTCCTTTAATTTTTGCTTAATGTAGGAAGTATTTCTTGGCATTTCTTGTCCTTGTCTTTTTCTCCTTCTTGATAACATGTTTGTAACTGCACTTTGAGCTCGAGAGTACCAAATCAATCTGCGTAATCAGCTCGACAAAATAGCAGTTCGATATGATATCAAATTGGTATGAAATTCACCTCATTTAATAAGCACAACATGGTGCAAACTTTATCACAATTTTCCATTGCTTGAAATCATCGAAATGTAAATCAAAGCAATTTTTGTAGCTGACTTTAGTGTATGTAAACATCATTGCTCATATAAATTTGATATTTTTTATATTAATCAAGTACTTGTTTCATGACATTTATAACCATACTTAATTATGGTTATTGTTAAATCTGTTGTAATTTTTTAAAAATATCACAATTCATCTCCATCATCATACCTAGTGTATCCCGTTCATAGGAACTATGATCAGGGTCTAAAAGGAAAAGAAGGTAGCAATTCATATCCTTAAAGGAGGGTGCAACTTTGAAATATCACAATTAAGGTGTTTATTTCTTGATTTTATTTTATTTTTTGATATAATTAAAATTAAATTAATTTATTAGTTTACTCAATTAGCGGATCACTTCCCCTGCTATGTATTGTTTAGGATAAAACCAACCAGTTTCTTGAGAAACCCTCTCCCTGAGAAACATCTCTCAGGCACAACCCAATATAGCTTAATCATTACAAAAAATGTTGCATCTAGCTACACTTATGTAGCCTCGCTTGATTAAGTGTGACCAGTAAATTGGATTTAGGCACGCTTAAAAAGCGTGAGAATAATAGCCACACTTATATGTTAAATTGAAATATGTATTCAGAATTTTCTGACTTCAAGTTTGTATTATAAAACTATTTTCATTTATGAAACTGTTTTTTTAAGTATTATAAATTTTTAAACTATACTCGTATTATTTGATTTTGACGCAATTTTAATTGTTAAATTTGCTGAATTGAGTAGACGGATGAACTTTTATTTTTTATTTTCTAGAGAATCAATTATATGAATGAAATTAATATTTGTGTTTTCACCTTCCGTTCCTTTAGTTTTAGTATTGAGAATCCATTTGGGAACCTCTTTGATTTTCCCTTTTCCTCTTGATTTTAATTCAAGCTTGAGTTGTTCGTTTTCATTTTTAGCAGTTTCTAGGTCTAACTTCATCTTGTTAAAATCATTTTTAGACTCCTGAATGGATTCGGTTTTTAGTTCTAATTCTTGCAATTTATATTGATTTAATTCAATATTTAACATGACATTTTCTTGTTTTACCTTTTCTATTGCTTCCTTTAACATCACGTTTTTATCAAGTAAATTAAAAAACCGTGTTTGCACATCGGACCTGAAGGAATTTAGGTAGGAATGGTCTTTGCTAGTCTGAAGGTCTTTCTCTATTTGGAGACAGATGGCAGTTTGTTTTTCAAGATTATTTTGTTTCTCCAAAATCATTTTAATCAATTCATGTTTATCCAATTTGAATAGGTAATTAGGAAATGAATTAGAAGACAATACCTCTTTGGACTTCTCTTCATGTGTTGCCATGAGGCAAAGATTGGCTGTTTCTTCTTCATCGGGAGCTTCGGTTTCGGCCTCACTTTCGGATTCTCCCCATGCAGCTATCATGGCTTTGCGAAAATCAGCTTTGTTGAAGTTCCCTTTGACTGGTTGTCTTCCTGTTTCCCTTGCCTTCCCTTTACCCTTCTCGTTCTTCCATTGAGGGCATTCTTTGATGAAGTGATCGGTACTTCCACATTTGTGGCATTCAAAGTTGGTTTTGGGGTTTGAAGTTCCTCTTTGTTTGTTGTTTCTTTGATTTTTATATCGGTTGTTCCTGAAGAACTTCTTGAATTTCCGTACCAACATTGCTGCCTCTTCCTCGTCATTTTTTGATTCTTCTTGATCATTTGCTGTCAGAGCCAGACGTTTGTTCCTGGAACTGTCCGCTGTTCCCAGATGCAATTCATGAGTCATCAGGGAACCAGCTAACTCTTCCAGGTTAAATTTGGTGAAATCTTTTGATTCTTGAATGGCAGTGACCTTAGCTCTCCAGCGATCATCTTGAGGTAGGCTCCTTAGGATTTTTCGTACCTGTTCATCGGAGGGAATTAGCCTTCCAAGGGAGACAAGCTCATTTGTGATGTTAGTGAATCTAGTAAACATTTCTTGAATGCTTTCCCTAGGTTCCATAACAAATCTTTCATATCTAGACATGAGCAAGTCAATCTTGGAACGCTTTACTTCACTGGTTCCTTCATGGGTAACTTCCAGCAGATCCCAAATCTGTTTTGCTGTTTTGCAACCCATAATTCGATTGTGTTCATTTGGACCAAGCCCACAGTGAAGTAATTTGATGGCAAGAGCATTCATCTCCATTTTCTGAAAATCTTCCTTCTCATATTCTGTTATCGGTTTGGGAACAGTCTCGTTGTTGGAATTGGTAGTTGTTACCTCGAAATCTCCAACTTCGATGACTCTCCAAACTTGATAGTTCTCGGCTTTGATGAAGATTTCCATCCTATTCTTCCAGTAAGTATAAAATTTTCCATCAAACATGGGAGGTCTTTGAGTGGAATAACCTTCTTCCATGCGTTCGTTCATTTTCAACATCTCTAATGCACCAAGATACGGCTCTCAAGGTTTCCTGATCAAATGAGGAACAGGGCTCTGATACCAATTGTAGAAACACTTAGAGATAAAGAACGCAACAAGAGGCGGGGGTGAATTGTTGTGTCGCCCTTAGGAATATTTTTCGCCCTGTTTCTTGCAGAATTTTATAATGAAAAATACTCAAGGCAATATAAAGAAACTCAAAAGAACACAAAGATTTAACGTGGAAACTTTCTTGGTCTTGAAAGAAAGAAAGCCACGACCACTTCGGATTTTAACTTCTCTTATTAAATTTTATGTAATTTACAACTCTATTACATAAAACTTTTTCTCCTTCTCTTTTCTAGTAGGCCTAATTCTCTTCTTCTCCTTCTCGGTTCTCCTTCTCGTTTCTTTTTCTCTCTTTACAAAATTTCTCACAATTCCCCTTAGACTTCCCCAAGTCTAATTACACACTCATAAAAACCATACAAAGAATTTCTCTAAGATTGGATGAAAACAATGAATTGCACAAGGAAAGATTGATTGATTTAATTGGCTATTAGGAACAACTTATCTTTTTCCTTTTCTTGAATTAATCTCCCTTAATTCTTGAAGGGGGCACTCGACAAGTGTTTAATAGCCGGATATAAGAGTATTTATAACCCAACAAGAATTAGAAATAGTCTTGATCCCATGATACAAAAACGTGGGACCGTGGGTAAGAAACTTAGAGGTTACTCCAAGTATACGGTTAGGTTTTAAGCCAAGAATAGTAAATCCTATTTTTGTGGAGATAAAATAGGATCTAAGATATTTAACTCCTCTAAAATAGGTAGTTATTTTTAGCCAACTAAAATCCTTGTGCAAGTCTAATTTTCAACCGTACACGTCAATAAAAGAAAAATAAAATTAAAATTTATTTCCCTATTCTCTATTGACTTATTTCTCTGACTCGTTGTGTTGGGAACACTGCGTTGTCTCCATCTGGTCTGATTTCAGTTTTGTCAATCTGGGAACTGGAATATGTACCTTGACTATTTGACTTTGCAAGATTGACTCTCTAAGTTTGACTTTGACTTTGACTTCGACATGCAATGCTCTTTGCACAACCTTCTTAGGTGCCATCAACGATTATGATAATCGGATATTTGACCTACAAGACAATCTCTAAAATATTTTGTTTGTTTATAATTGTTAAGTCATCATCAAAACTCAAATGGGCCAACAGAAATGTTTCCTGGGTGGAGATGCAAAAGCAATAATATATCTAGGTTGTTTGAAGTTTATCAAGACAATCATTCACAATTCGTACATTGAAAGAAATCATTTATAAAGAAATAAAACATTTTTGCTCATTCTTATCTTTCTTCTGTTTTGTTTATACAACTTTTTTTTTTTTTGCATTCCTTGCTAAGATGATTCAGCTGCTAAGGTTACCACATAGACTAATATAGGAAAACTACTACCTACAAAATAACAATAATGATGGCCAAATGACAACAATCGTGCGTATACAGACTAAAGACAAATATACTATAACATTGATCTCCCTCTTTCTCTTCAAACAAAGTAACAACATCACAAAGAAGTTTACAAAGTTTAATAGTATATGGTGACACCACAGGAAGCCATTGCAACAAATTTCAAAACACTTTCTTGCATAATGAGCTTAAGAAAACATGTTATGTTGTCTTTAATTAAAACGATTAATAGGATATCACAAGATGAAGAGAGAACCACAAACTACAATAATGAAATCAACAGACAATTGTACGGCAACAACAATACTAAGTAACAGTTATGACTGTATCGAGATAACTAAGGAACTAATTGGTTTGATTTAGTTTTATTCAGTTTAGATCATTGTAGTGGCTGTACATAACCCTATTAATATACTTTTATTAATAATAATACGAATAAATATATTAAGATGTCGATGTTTTGCAAACGTGTAAGATGTTTTACAAAGGTGTATCGAAATAACTAAGGAACTAATTGGTTTGATTCAGTTTTATTCAGTTTAGATCATTGTAGTGGCTGTACATAACCCTATTAATATACTTTTATTAATAATAATACGAATAATATATTAAGATGTCGATGTTTTGCAAACGTGTAAGATGTTTTACAAAGGTGTATCGAAATAACTAAGGAACTAATTGGTTTGATTCAGTTTTATTCAGTTTAGATCATTGTAGTGGCTGTACATAACCCTATTAATATACTTTTATTAATAATAATACGAATAAATATATTAAGATGTCGATGTTTTGCAAAGTTGTAAAGGATGCAATGGCTGAAAAGGTAGCAGTAGGCAGCAGCATTAATGTAATATATGAAAATGTATCAAAGAATTTATATATTTCTCCATAAACGTAGCTAGGTTGTTCAAGAAACCAACCAACTCAAACGTAAATATAAATGATCTAAAGTATTGTAAATCAATTGCTTGCTCAAGGAAAATGTATTGAAATATAACTTTGTGGTCATCTTTTAAAGTGAAGGTTGATGGCTCTTAAAATTAGTTACAACAATTTGCTAGACATTCATTTTGGACATCGATAAATTAACAATTCATGTTCAATTAGAATAATTCATCTTTAATTAACAATTTAAATTTAAATTTAAATATAATAATTCATCTTTAATGAACAATGCAAGTAATCCATTTGAAGTTGAAGTGTAAGCTAATGATAACAAAATATTGAGAGCATTTAGATTGATGGCTCTGTAAAACAACTAACAACAATTTACTAAACATCCATGTTGGACATTCAATGTCTTAACTTCACCTTAGGCTTTTTTAACTTTATTTTGGTAATATCCCATTGCATTGCAGTGAACTAACGATAATTAAATATTAATTTGACTACTATAAACCCAGATGTAATCTCAATTTTCATACATCCTCTTATTATTTGAACATCAAATGACTCATATATAACCATAAATAATCCTATTAAATTTTTAAATTGTAATTTAAAGTTCTTATTCAATCATAATTGGACTTAATATGTAAAATTTGATATTTCCATAGGTTAGCCAAATTAAGCTAATACATCGTAAAAAAACTCACCATTAAAAGTGTTTGATATTTCATCACACATCATTTAGGGGAAATCATCAAATACAATTTGTCTATTTAGCCTATTTGTAAGTTGTAGGTTTCTCTCTCTTGAAAGGTCATTCTCGAGCCGAGAGACTCTTTGGTATGAGTTGTCGTTGTTCTTCCCTCCCCAGACCCTGATCATAGTTTTCTATGAACGGGATACACTGGGTATGATTATGATGACGATGACATCAAATACAATTTGTATGGTACTAAACAATAATAGTAACAAATTAAATAAAAAAATAATAGTAACAAATATGCCCGCTTTTGGACAGTCTTCATGTCTTTAGAAGTATGCTACAAGTTTTGAATTCTTTTGGCCAATTTTTTTGATCTTATTATTTGACCACTGTTGTCTCCTTGAAGAGTAAGCTTACAAATATACATCATGAAGAGCCTAGCTGACAAGCATCGACTTTCTAAAGATCACTCCGGTTTACACTAACATTGAACTGATTTTAGTAATAAGTAATTAGTCACTAAGAATGTGATTAACATATCACTCAATTCAATCAAAACTGACTACGCTTTTAGAATGCACAAATTGCTTCATATCACTTTCAAACTTTTCATTTCAAAGATGATTAGAACTTGTTTGTTAGTTGCACCTCTTGAGTAGTTAAGTTGCATCTTCAATACCCAAGTGTACTAATAGTTCATCAACATTTCAGTTAAAGATCAAAACACAATAATTTATTCTATGATAATTAGGATAAAATCAATTTGTTAATATTAGACAATTAGGGTAAAATCAGTTTTAATAGTTGTCTTTAATTGACCCAAAAAATATTTTACAGACTAATGCTAAGATCAAATATATAAATAAAGGAAATATAAGATTAACCACATGAAACTGAATGAACTTATTTCTCTAAGCAATCACTTAAAGATTCTACAAGTGATCATTTTTAGGATTAAATATTGACCACTTTAAATCAGTAAGTGATCACTTTAAGTTTATTTTAACATTATAAGTGATTAATTTTGAAATGAACGGCACTAACGAGATTCAACAATGAAAAACACAAAGAAAAATAGAGCAAAAAGAACACAAGTGTTTTTGAGGTATCTTGGATATCTCCCCCTTAAATGCTGTTTATTATAATTGAACTCAACAATTACAATGTATAATAAACCCTCCTTATCTTAAGAACAATCTCTCAAGATCTTAAAATACTAATACAAAGATGAACACTCTCAAATTTCAAGCAAAGTATTAGCCCTCTCAACAAGTGTGTTTGTGGTGCATCTTACTCTAAGAATTATACTCCCTTTTATAGATGAAGGTGAGTATGATTCTTAGAGTCTCACATTAATCACCATAAATCACAATTAACATCACAATAAACCTAGCAATAAACATAGAAATAATGCCCACCATTATTCCTAGATTAATTGCCCTATAATACACCCTTTCAATGCATTAAACCGTGCATAAAACAGCCCAAAAAAGCATCCTAGGCAAAGTGCTCGTTCAAGGCACTAAAGTGCTCGAACAAGGCACCTTGTCAGAAAGCCATTGGAAGTTGCTGAACACTATGCTCGAACAAGCACTTATTGTGCTCGAACGAGCACACCCCTTTGACTTCTTATGTTTGCTATTTTTGTGTTGCCTCGAGCGAGCAACCTTCATGCCATGCCTTGCCTTGTTCAAGGCATGGTCCCTACACACTTAGTGAAGCCTCAAACACCCCACGTTTATCACTTCATCAATCGTTCCAAACCTTAATCCAACAACATTCGACACATCTTCACCATCCTCCTCCATTATACATGATAAAGCATGTTCGACAATATGATTAAAGTTAACGTCATTATTAAGATTATTGGTACTTGCTTTAACAAAATTAAAACTATAAAGTATACATTCCGTCTCATTTAAGAATTTGTTAAAACAGTGATCGAGTCCATAACTATACAAGTCAAGACAATTAGTCCATACTCAATATTGAATAAGGCGATCGAGTTTATACAACTTTGAGGGGATCGAAAGTTTATAT
>CM033452.1:17262773-17300273 GCA_019425755.1 Amaranthus cruentus
TTGACACTTTTGAAGACTAAGATGCATTTGGGTTGTGCTCAATTAAAAAGTCAGTCGTACTTGGAATACATAAAGAACTATGCATATTGTGCACCATTATTATACACTTAAGAGAGAACAAAGCAATACTCCTAAAATAAAAAAATAAAAAATAAAAAAATAAAAAATAAAAAATAAAAAACCCATCTACATTGTGCACCATTTTTGAACTTACTATTTGCTCCATTCCCCAATTATCTTTTGATTTTTGTCCCTTATACTCCACAACATAATTTGAGATCTTACAGAAATGAAATACCTGGAACCGATGTGAGTGCACAAGGATGGGCACACATCCCAGAAACTGGCTAGGCTTTTCACAGGTAGACTCATTAAAATTCGGCTCATTAGACTAAATGGAAGGTGCGAGAAAGGGAAAGTATCCATTCTATTTCTTTTTTGCAAACTAGAAAACAAATGGTATCGAGCAATAATGAAAGAATAAAAAAAAAATACGGATATATAAAGGATTATATAAATCCGAACGTTTTTGTATAACATGTCACCGGCAGACATGGGAAAATTTAATTCGACCCGAAAATAAATCCGTAAACCGACTGAAAAACCCGAAAAAGACTTAACCCGCAAAATGACCGACCCGACAATAATCCGACCGAAATTGATCCGACCGACAACCGACCCGACAGACCCGTTTTGACAGGTCCAATATCAGTTTATTATAAAAATTTCAAAAAAGTTTCAAAGTTTAATTTTAATTTCCAAAGTTTATCAACATTTTGAGTATATCCTTAAATCTTAAAACTCGGTATAGTATCTCAAAAAATAAGCAAAATAAAAAAAAAACACATTTAACGCCTTTTTTACATCGTAATTTTCTTTTCGAAAAAAGGACGTTGTAATCACCTAATTTTTTCTCTTGCAAATCCAAATATATTTAACATCTACACTTATAAAAATGATATCCAATTAGTCGAATAATTTCTTAGTTATCAAACATGTAAACTGAGAAGATATTTAATATCGTTTTTACCATTGTTACGAATATTTCAGAAAAAGGATGACACAATCCCTATTCTAGAGCGCGCATCTTACAAATCCTTTAAAATATGTTTTCCTTCACCTATTTTACTCCCATGAAAATTGAGAAGATATTTAACGTTATTTTAACACATCATAACAACTATATTTGAAAATCGTATGTCATGATTAGCAATGGTGATGGGTAATGGACCCACCCTGTATCCGAGAACCTGATACGTTTTTACGGATATGGGGCGGGCCGGGTTTGAATCATGTGTTAAAAATATAATACGGGCACGGCTAGAGTCGACCCGGATCCGAAAATCCGGGTACCCACTTTTTCGGGTACCTAAAATTACGATCCGGTTCCGACCCGGTTTAAACCGGGTACCCGGAATTCGGATACCGGTTTAAACCGGGTCGGAAACCGGATAACCGATTTTATTAGAATGTTTTTTTATTTTTTATTTTTTTGTCATTTTGTCGTTCAATCATACATTTTTTTATCTCTATTTTCACTTAAAATATTTTTTTTATATAAAATTCAAATACAAACTCTCTAAAAAACTTTAACTTCATTAGTCATAAGAGATTAATTAAGAAAATGAAAGAATAATATTATTGTTCATGGACTTAAGTAAGAACAATTATAAAATTCAAATACTAACTCTTCAAAAATAGTAATTCCAAGGTTAGCTTAAGAGATATCATGATCATTTTATTTACTAAAAAATGTTTTAAAAAAAAATAATTAAACAAAACCGGATACCGGGTACCCGGTTTTCAAAAATTCATGACCCGGATTCGGATCCGGTTTTAAAACCGGGTACCCAACCCGGATTATCCGGTTTACGAAAACCGGGTAAATTATCCGGTTTTAGAAACCGGGTACCGGATAATTCGGGTCGGAATTTTCGGATCGGGTTATTATGAACACCTCTAGGCACGGTTAAATTCTATATCAACCAGTTATCTCAGATCAAATTAGTCAATGGAATCTCGCAACTTGATTGTAATGTTAAGCTTTTTTTGTTTTTCATGACTATAATTCAAAAAAATGTTATGATTGTAATGTTAAAAAGCATAAACTTAATGACTGTTTTTTAAAAAGAAAAATTAGCTAGTGGATGTAGCCCATTCTTGGGGTGAACCACTTTAAAATCTTGGTGTGCTTTTGTTTGTGTTTTTAGCATTCTCATTGTTGTTACATTGTTGTTATTTCGGTTCTGTTTTTTGGTAGTTTGTGTAAGACGTATTCTTGAGATCATCCTTGGATCTTTGGGGCATTAGTGGGTCGTTTAGTTCAATTTTATTTCAAATTGTATTAAAAACAAGAGCCAGAACAACTCTAGGTAAATAACCGTTATTTGCCAACTTGGCAAATCACACTCATGTGAAGAGATTTGATAGGATGATATTTTAAAAATTAAAAATTACCTTTTTGTGTTTTGTTTATTTTATTAGTATATTTTTTGTCTTTTATGGTAATTTACAAATCACGGTGATTGATTAGGATTTTCTAGCCAAAAAAAGAGCTATTAGTCACCCTATACTGCATAATATTAACAATATGACATCATAAGTACTTGAGTGTGCGAACGTCAGCAATCAATCTACTCATAGCACATCCTATATGCTCGTCAATTATCATGATTTTTTCAACACTGGTAGGAACCAAAAATGGAAGAACTGAGGCTATCAAAGGAAGACCAGCAACTATTCTTGCCACTTTGGGAGGAGAAATGTTGTCTAAATCATAGGGGACACATCTTGACACATCTGTGTAATATCCATTTGGACACATCTTGCAGGTAAAAGGAAAAGAGGAAAGAATGGTATACCTTTTTTCCTATGGCACAACCAGGATCAACTATGCAAACCTTCAGAAGGATCTGTGTAATATCTACATAATCAGAAGGGAAATAATGTAAGTTTGTGTCACAGAAACCTCCAAAGCCAAAAGCCCAGAAACATGAATTTGGGCATTATATAATATATCAGGGAAAACTATTGGAACCAAGAAATATTAAAATTACAGAGGAATTTACCCTTACATGCTTGGTCAATTTTCATCATGGCCTACAATGAGGAGAGATACACCAAAAGTGCGAGACTGCATAAACAATTCATACAATCTTGATAGAGTCCACACATTCGTGGAAGATAAAAGTCAGATTCTGCAACTATGATTCCTCAACATAGACTAAGGAAAATGCCAAAATCAGTACCAAAACCATTAAGATGCTGAAATGAATTAAAAGCATCAAATTAGGCAAAATCAAAACATGAATTAACAAACAGATTAGAATAAGAGCGCACCCCATGAGGACTAATTCTTTAACAAGCATATAATTTTAATTTACAGCATTATAATCTTAATTTACAGCTTCACGTCAGTTTCTTATAATGCTGAAGTGAAGCTAGACACCATTAAGATTAATTTACAGCATCAGTTTACAGCATTAATTTACAGCATTATAATCTTAATAAAGTTGCACTTCAGTTCAGCATTATAATGCTTTAAATTAAGACACCATTAAGAAAGAAGTGAAGCAATACATTATAATGTCTTCTAATCTTATTAAAGCTAGACACCTAAATTCTTTATAATGTATTTCTTAATGGTGTCTTATAATCTTAATAACACATGTTCACCATTATATCCTTGTTAACACGTGTTCATCAGCGTCAAGCGCCTCAACTTCATTTTTTCAGCATGTTCACCTCCGAATTCAGCAGCATGCTCTTTTCGGTGTATAGCTTCACTTCTTCCTACATCATATATCTCTCTTCGGTGACTTTTGGTAATATTCCTTGAATGATCGACAATTCTTTTAAACTCTCCTTGAGATTATTTTGGAGCTAATTCATTGTGTCGTCCTTTTTCATTTTATGCAAGGAAAAAAATGTTATTTTCATCCCATTCATTATTCTCTTCCTTCCATCCCTCTCCTTCAAGTCCTTTTCGTTTCGACTTTTTAGCAATTAACCAAAAACTGAACTACTATTTGTGTTAACAATAATACCATCAAACAGTAACAATTAAAAGGGATGGAGAGAGTACATCATAAATTGGTGTTGAAACCAAAGTATTCGGCTAGTTTTGCAAGTTACTGGAATTCTAGACTTTAGCAAGACAATTATTCACGCACTATAGTACAACAATGAGATGGTATATACCTACTATGCTTGATCTTTGTGGGAGAATCAATGAGTGTTTCTTCACTGAAGTATTCTGTAATGATCTTTGCAAAGAAGTTGTGTGCGCTGGTACTTCTGAACAACACAAATTTTTCTTAGTTTTGTGTGTTACATGGAATCACAAGTAGCACCATAATTGCACCATTTCAGAATCACTAATCTCACTCTATTACCCAATTTCACACCTACTAACATTTATTAGAGTATTTGATGCCATTGAAAAAGAAATTAAGTGAGCATTGAGACCTCGAATCTTCTGACAATTTGATTCCCCGTAAACAAAGTCAAAATAAAGGAAAACATAATTTTAGTTTCAACCATTATTGAAGAATCATTTTCCTTGACTAGAAAGAGTTTAAACTGAAATGGTTACGGAAGAAGGAAAAGAAGGAGCACCTACGATCGGTGATGGGAGTTCATTCTCTAGCGTTTTTTCTAGACTAGAGGAACCAACACAATGAAAACATAAGTTGAGTATTGAAATGTTTAAAAAGTAAAACAATATTCAGCATATCTAAGATAAAACCATCTTACAATAAGACGCGACCTAATATTCTAGCCCATCAGCATATTTAAATATTTTTTTTTTAAAAAAAGACTAAATATATGAACTATCAAAATTAAAACTGTAAAATTTAGGAAACAAATTTTTAAAAACCGCCAAAATCACGCGAGAAAAAGGGGAAGAAATCAGAAGCGATTTCCTCTTCCAATTTTACAAAAAAGCTCTGCAATTCTCTGTCTAATTTGAAGAAAATCAACATTCAAACATCAAAAAACCTTAATATGTCTGCTATGGAAGATCTAATGAATGAATTTGACATTGAAATGACGTTACAAGCATTAAGAATATATGAAGAAGAAATTGAAGGTAATAATCGCAACAATATATGTATTATGATATTAATTATTGATGAAAGATATATAAGATGTAATTGATAATGTTTTCTTTTACAGATTTAACGCTTGATAAAGATTAAATGATGGTGATTTATGGAGAAGACGAAGAAGATAATGACGATATTGACATAACTGATACAGGTATGATCAATTATGCAATTTAAGTGTTTAGTTTCATGATTAACAAGTTCAATTCTCCAATGTGGTTCAATTTTAAGCAAATCTGGTTGATAATCTCATTCACAACAACCACTTCAATTATGCCATTTAAGTGTTCAGTTTCATGATTAACAAATTCAATTCTCTAATGTGGTTCAATTTTAAGCATATCTAGTTGATAATGTCATTCACAACAGCCACTTCAATTATGCAATTTAAGTGTTCAGTTTCATGATTAATATGTGCAATTCTCTATTGTGGTTCAATTTAAAGCATATCAGGTTCATAATCTGCTATTAAATGTCTAATTTGTGAAAATATATAAATTGAAGTTTTATATATTTTAATTATACTTTTACTTTGTTCAATAATGCATTGATGTTGTGCTCACAAAATTTCTAAGTCTCAAATTCAAAAACTAACATTAATAAATTGAATTATTGGTGCTGCGAAAATATATAAATTGAAGTTTTATATATGTCAATTATTCTTTTACTTTCTTCAGTTATGAATTGATGTGCAAATGTTTGAATTCAAGGAGAAGATGTACTTTATATATGTAATTGAATATTATAAGAAAGAAATTGATTTACATTACAAAAAAACAGTTGTACATATAAAGTATTCAATTATAATTTTAATTTTGTAAGTTTCAGATAAATCAGCAACAATACAATACGTGCAAAATGAACCTTTAGCTGCAAAGAGGGAGTTTGACATAAGAGGTTCATTATTTGTTCTAAACAAGGGACTACAGACGTAACAACAAAAGAAAATGAAAGACAAAGTAGCAAGAGAAAGTTAGTTCCCACTCAAAGATGTGGATGGGATGCACACATAAGGATTAAACTGGGTGCATAAAGTGGAGAAGTCTTTGTAAAACAACATGTCGTGTCACATAACCATAGTTTAGCAAGAGTGGAATGGCAATACTTGCAACAATCAGAGACGACAACAACTTTTGAAGGAAACAATGGAAACCATTGAAGGTTTTGAGGACGCACAAGTAAAGCCTACTACAACATACAAATATTTGGCAAAGCATGCTGGAGGGACCGAGTGCGTAGGACATACTTTAAGAGATCATCTCAACTATGTAAACAGATTGAGAATGAAAGAAATTGAGGGTGGGGATGCTCAAACTGTGATAAAACAATTGATTATGTTGGCACAAAAAGACAATGGTTTCTTTTGGAATATGAAACTTGATGCTGATGCAAAGCTTGTGGCACTGTTTTGGTGCGATTCTTTAATGAAAGAAGATTTCAAAATATATGGGGATGTTGTCATTTTTGATACAACATATTGTACAAACAAATACAACTTGATTTGTGCACCACTAGTTGGAATTAATAACCATTGGAACACTACAATGTTTGCATGTGCATTCATAGTAGATGAGAAAGTTGAATAATTTATTTGGGTTCTTGAGTAATTCAAAAAAGCAATGGAAGGAAAAAATCCAGTATCAATTTTCACAGACCAAGACGCAGCAATTGCAAGAACAGTAGAACGGGTACTTGTTGTACATATAATAATGGTCTTAAAATATTCAATTTAACTGTTATGAATTTCAGTTTCCCTTTCAAAACTTACAGTTCCATAGCTAATGTTAGGTCTATCCTTTCTCAAGGCATAGGCTATGCTTATGGCACATATTGAAAAATGCAGTTTCACACTATGGAACATTGAAGTCAGATTAAAACTTCAAAGATGCATTTAGCAAATGCTTAATGGGTTGTAGCAATCAAATTGAATTCCAAGAATGTTGGGAAAACATGGTGGATAAGTTCAAACTCAAAAAGAATCAAGCTTACTACAAATGGTTTGACCGATTGTACAACATAAGAGACAAATGGTGCACTGCATTAAGTAAAGACTTCTTTTCGGCTGGGATATTATCTTTGCAACGAAGTGAATCCACAAACAATGCAATTGGGTTTGAAGCAACGCTGCACAAGCCTATATCAATTCTTAAAAATATTCCAAAAAACTATAGAAAGATGGAGAGAACGGGAGATAGCTTTAGAGTTCTACTGTACAACAACAACCCCAACGTCTGCATTTAGACTTACTGGTTTATTAGGACATGCGTCAGAGGTGTACACAGCAACATTGTTCAGAGAATTTGAACAGGAGTTTAAGATGGCTATCTCATCTTCAATTGAACAGGTTGTCGACATGGAAAATAAAAAAGTATACAGGTATATATTAAATAAAAGTACGATTGTTAACTTATTTAATTCTCCTTTTATAATATTCAATTTTATGATTACCACTTATCTGTCGACACTTATACTTTATTGGTAAAATGTATCAGTTTCATTAAGACATAATTTTGATCTTAACAGAGTCTGGTTTGAGGGCCATACTGATATCAACATGCATGAAGTTCAATACACGAAATACAATGACACTATACTGAACTTGTAAGAACTTTGAATCGAATAGATGATTATGTTCTCATTGTTTACGGGTTCCACACTTGCATTCTGTGCAACAAATACCATCCATATACATTCTACCAAGATGGAGAAAGAATGCAAAGAAGGATATATGGGATACACTGGAATTTCTACAATTACATGAAGGCAAAGCCCACCTACAATTTCTACAATTACATGAAGGCAAAGCATAGGACGTAAGTTTTACAATCTTGTCTGAAAGTCACAAAGCAATGAAGAAGCAAGAAAGGTGGTAGGGGCACTATACAATACAACAATTGATGAGGTGGGTACAATCTTGTCTTAAAGTCACAAAGCATCAACAGTTAACGCAAGTAAGAGATCCAGAAAGATCGGTCACAAAAGGGAGAAAGAAGGGAATGAAGGGACATTTTGAAACATCGCAGAACAAATCTAATAATTCAAAACAAAAAGACTCAGCAACAAAAATAATAAACAAACATATAATTTGATACATTTTATGCTTCATGAAACATACACAATTTGTATATCATATTCTTGTAACAAATACTTACAATAAATCATTCATTAATATGTTACAGTTTCACACTTAAACATATCAATTGTTCTCTAGACCGCCTCAAATATCATAACAATAATATCATAACAAAACATGGACAATTTATCATTAACAAACATAAATTATTGCTTAATGTATTACAATTTACAATACAAATAACATACCTTCTTAATATGAGTAGAAGGTTAAAACTGTTTAAGAAGACAAAGTATCATATTAATTGAATATTTTAAGAAGACAATTGATATGATATAAAATGTTTAACATTAAACAACAACATTATTTACTTAAACACCAACAATTTCAAAACTAAAAACTTCATATTATCAACATCAATGTTTACTAACATTCATGTTTATTAACCAACATCAATTTCAAAACTAAAAACGATAGAATATTCAATATAGCTAATGTTAAAGGCAAAAATAAATTGTTTCTATAGAATGATAAAGTTCCATCAAAGTTGAATCAAACCACCAATCTAACAAAACAAATCATTTATTGTTTCTTCTTTGTAATCTTCTTCACTGGAACCAACTTGTTCCTGCTGGTTCTCTTTGTTCCCTCATCGTCGTCCAACTTCTTCTTAAGCTCGTGAAGACACTTCAAATCTTCCTCCTCTTGCTTCTTTTGTATATAAGTCGCTCCCAACTGCCTTTCAGCTATGATCAGTGGCAACTTGACTTCTTTTTCTTTGTTGAACGTATTAAGATTCTTCAAAACTTCATCCCTATTCTTATTCACATCGGATACAGATCAATCCCTTATACTTTAGCCTATCTTCATATGAGTGAAGAGGGCGAAAGTTGTTATCTCCCATGAATTGTTCCATAAAAAAGGCAGCATAATCACCAGATTCATTATCTTCATTGACAGTCCAAGGCATTTTAACAATACTCGGATTATAATTAAGTACTTCATCAGCAAAAGTGTGCTCAAATGCATCAAGGAAATCTAAAAAACATCCCACAATGAGCTTATGCAAAGTTGTTGTATCCTTGTTGTCCTTCCTCCGCTTTATATTGTCCAAATAATGAACAATCTTGCGTTTTGTATAAATAACAAACACCACATAGTGTTCTTGTTTTTCAAGATTCACAGGAATGAAAAACTATAAGTAACAAAACAATATTACAATCATCAGTTATATACTCCCTCCGTTTCTATTTGTTCTTCCCATTTGGAATATGGGAAGAAATCAAGATCAATTATAATTACACAATAGATACTATAAGAGTTGAGTAAAATAATATAAAAAATAAAGATTCTAATGATTAAAGTGTAAGTGTAATAATATCATTAAATTTCAATGGGTGCATGTAAAGTAAATGCATCGGGAATTAAAATGTAAATTAATTTCTATAGATTAGAGTGTAAGTGTAGTAGTTTCCTTCTAAATGGGAAGAACTTTTAAAAATTTCCAAATGGGGAAAGTGAGAAGAACATATGAAAACGAAGGGAGTATTTAAATAAATCAATTCCATGAGAAACTTATTCAATTACTATAATATATTCTTTTTCATAAGATTGACTGATATAATAACATTATTGAGATAGATAATATAAAAATTAAAAACAAATAAATCACATAAATTATACTGTAATCTGCCTCAATAATCAATTTATGTCTGTTAATTCTATCAACACCTATCTAATACATAATCAAATATACACTTACATCTAGCAATTATCTAAATATATAAGGCAATTAAGAAAAAGAATTAAAAAAAACCCAATGTAAACATACCATGTTTTTGCTCTTAATATTTCAGCATTTGCATTCATCAATTTCACATGGTGCTCCCACGCATCAATGACCTCCACCTTCAATTCATTCGCTTTCTCATCATTCTTCTCATTCGTTAACAACCCCAAAGGACGATATTAAATTAAAAACAAAAAACAAAAACATATTATAAGAATAAATACTATGAAAAATAATCACAATCAAAGCTAGTAAAGAGGTGTGAAACATTTACACAGTGCTCGGTTGTGAATAAAAATACAAACCATTCTTTATTGGGCGAAGCTAAGTCCTGATTTCTCTCAATCAAATTCAAGTAAGCTGCCCAGCAATCAAGAACAACCGACGAAATCTTTGCATTGTTCTTCAAAGAAAATGCTTCAGCACGTGAAACAGCATAAAATTCACCAAACGCAAAAATATACTCACTAAGAAAAAAAAACATAGAGAAAGGAAATATTAAAACAAAAAACAATGTAAATAAAACAAGAAAAAGAAAAATTAATAAAGTATGGTTCAGAGAGCTCACAAGTTATCAACAGTAATCAATAACCTCCTTCTCCAACACATGCAAATCTTTAAGAGTTTCCTTATTGTTAATCATGAACTGGGACACATACGAGACATCAACACCGCATGGCCTCAATTGGATAGAACAACACTCTTTCAAAGCTGATGGAACTAAAATTACATCAGCCTACTCTTGGGTATGGACAGGAGTAGACTGACCAGCAGCAGCAACAGCAGCATCACCTTCCATATTTTTTGAACAATTTGTTTTTTGTATTAAGTCTTCAACCAAAGAATCAACAAACGACAACCAATCATTGTCGTGAAAAATTTGTTGGGTGACAGAGACTATCCCCTCATCTCCAAACTTCTTTTTAGTGGCCTCACCCAACCTTTCCATGTAGGTGCGCACCACTACATCTATATCTCTTTTGAGAAGCAAACAGGCCTCTTGAACAGACTATTAAAATGGCACATAAATACATCAATAATTAATATATTCACACAACAAAATGGAACAATTACTATGTTATATGAAAGAATTAAGGTATTAAAACCTACAATTAATGAAAATAATAGCTGATACAGTCAATTCAACAACAATATAAATTGTTGACATAACACCATCACTTATCATTTCAAAACGCACAATTAACAACTTAACAAACTCTGTTGTGAAAAATGTTTTAAAAATCGTTATAATGGGTAAAAATGACGTTAAATATCTTTTATTTTTATTTTGTTAATTTATGTGTTTTAATTTTAAATTATTTAAAAATAAGAAGACTAATGAGATACTGCCGCATAAACAACTTAACCTCGCAAATTGGTCAAACCCTCAAATTTAACGGTCAACTAACATTTTCCGTTAAGTGGTAGTCATTTGCAAGAAATATATTAGATTAGGTAGTTGTTTGCAAAAAAAATTACATAAGGTAGTTTTTTGCAAATAGACCTATAGATTAGGTAGTTTCTTATAATTTTCCTAAAATGTATAACAAAATTAACGTTTGAATATTAATTTCTTTAAAGATTTTACTTAGTATTTAAACTAATAATTTGAATTAAAACTTTATGGTTTGAATTATCATGAATAAGTCAAAACGTGTATATTTATAAAAGCTATGAAAGTAAACAACTAAAACGTAAAAAAAAGTTAATATAGTATAAAATAGAATTTAAATCTTAGTTGAAAAATAAATAATATAGTACTCTTTAAATGTTAAGGTCGGTTTTTAGTTTCAGCAGATCTTGGGTAAGACCGTCTTAGAATAAGACGCGGCCCAATATGAAGTCCATCAACTTTTTTCCTTAATCTGTGCATTTTTCAATTTTGCTCTTAGAGGTATCAATTTTTAAAAATTGATATATTTAAGGTAAAAATTGATACCTCTAAGAGCAAAATTAAAAAATGCACAGATTAAGGGAAAAAAGCTGATGGACTCCATATTGGGCCGCGTCTCATTCTAAGACGGTCTTACGCAAGTTTTTGTGTTTTAGTTTATCTTTCTCCTTATATAAAACTAATAGTAACAATAGTAGTACTAGTAAGATGATAGTAATATATATTGAACAAAGAAATTTGGATAAGGATAACAAAAATTGAAAAAAGAAAATTATTAGTACTAGAAATCACGTACGTGAATGCTTTTCCCATTCTATTATTATCTTGTTCTATTTTTAAAATTACTGGTGTTAAACTGACTTAGTTGTAAATAAAGATTTTGACATTCAGATTATTATTATTATTATGTATAGGGCATATTGGTATTGGCATTATTAAACCATATAATAATGGGGTGAATTCCATCGACGTATTTAACATGTATATGAGTTGGAGTTGGGAATGTGAGCTTGATATGGATAAACAATATATGAAATTAAAAGTAAAACTTGAGTATGAACTTAGAAAGATATTTCATTATGTTATGTGTTAGATAAGAAAGGAGTCGAAAAGGAGAGTTGTAGTTGATATATTGATTGGGAATATAAATATGAAATTGAGATTGTATAAATTGATTATATAGATAAAAATTTGGATGAGAAGTGATACTTGATAACTTGAGTTTTCGCTAAGAGTATAAACATATGTTTGAATATGATTTGATATTCAATAAGTTGATTATGAATGTAGTAGAAAGTTGGGTGACTTTCCTAGAGAGTGGATGAAAAAATTAATTATTGGAGTGCGAAAATAGTATATCATATGCATTTAATATGTTTATGTTAAAATAAATTGGAGTGCGAAAATAGTATATCATATGCATTTAATATGTTTATGTTGACGGAGTAATTAAGTATGAGTTATAATATAATTGTGTAATTTGATGACATGATATTGAATATGGAGTTTGAGTGTGAACTATAGAATATAAGTTAGTGTGTCGAACAGTTTTATGCATGGGAATGAGAACACGAGTTTTAATTGGGAATCGATTATGTCGAAGGGAATATGGGTTTAATGTGTCGAGTTTAGTTATGAATGTAGTTTATGAATTGGATTGCCGAGTTGGTTTTGGCATTGACCTTATAATTTGGATTCATAGTTAGAGCGTAAGTTAGAGTTAAGAACTCATATTTGAGCGTGAATATAACTTATAGCTTGAATAAATGAGTATGAAATCATGTCCCATGAGCTTATTATACTTTTAAATATTTTTTTGTCCTCAAATAAAAAATATGAGTTTGATCTCAGATTAGGTAGAGTAAATTGATTAACACAAAAACTTGGGTGATACCGCCTCACTTGTGAGACGCATCATATTGGCCGGCCCAATAGTACATTTTTTTTTTGGGAAATTCCACATGGTAGCGTCGAGTTTTGATGAAATGTCAGTGGTAGAAATTTTTTAAGAAATTCCACATGGTAGCATTCAACTTTAAGATTGATTTTTTCCGTAGCTTTAATTCATAAAAAACGTTAATCAACCGTTAAAAACCAAAACATAGTTTCAGTCACCCTTTTCTTGTGAACAGAACACCATTCTCCATTCTTTCCTCAAGCTTTGAAACATTTCGCCCCTTCTCCTTCTCCTGCCATTTTCACTCACTCCTCTCCTCTTGCAATTTCACTCCTTCTCCTTCTCCTTCTCCTTCAAATTTTCGCCCCTTCTCCTTTCTCCTGCGATTTCAGAAGCTTCAGTCTTTCCTCAGGTATGTCTTGATTTACTTTGTCTTTGAATTTCGACAATTCAGGGCTGGAATTTACTTGTTGGTTCGAACATTTAGGGCTGGAATTTCGACAATTTAGGGTGTATATTCTAAAATATAGGGTGTATCTTCGAAAATTTAGGGTTTATGTTCAAAATTTAGGGGTTATGTTCGACATTTAGGATTTATGTTCGAAATTTAGGGTGTATCTTCGAAAATTTAGGGTTTATGTTCGAATTTTAGGTTTATGTTCAAAATTTAGGGTTTTTCTTCAAAATTTAGGGTTTATGTTCGAAAATTAGGGTTTATCTTCGAAAATTCAGGGGCTGTTCGAAAATTGGTGTGTTAATTCTGTCCTAATGTTGTTCTATTCAGGGTTTATGATGGCATTTTTGAAGTCTTAATGCTGTTTTGTCCTAATTCTGTCCTAATGTTGTTCTCTCCTAAACATGTTTATCATTTTTTTTGTTTTTAAAAATTGCAGAATGCCTAAACATGTGGTCTTGCGTTTTAAATGGTTGTGTGTTGAAGTAGACGTGAATGTAGAAGATAAAGATAACGTAACTTTGTTAGATTTGGTAATGAATTGGGAAGATGAGTGCATTAAAACTAACAAGCTTATACCTAAAAATCCCTCATTTGCGTATGTTTGGAAGATGAATCATGTTAAACTGAATGGTGATCAAGACTTAATGACCATGTTTGAGAGGTTCAATGACAATGAAATCATTCAAGCCAAGATCCCATAAGGTTTTGTAGTGATTGGTATAGTTGCAAAATGTACAAGCAAGCATATGGAAGCACTATTAGATCTATTCCCGACCCTGAGCGTTGGCCAGAAATGCAGTTCCCAATAATTAAGCCAGCAGTGATGAAGAGAGCAATTGGAAGACCCGCAAAGAATAGAAAGAGGGATGCAGACGAGGAAAGAAAGGGAAAAAGGTCTAAGACTGTGAAGTGTAGTAGATGCAAGGAGTTTGGACACAATATAAAGACTTGCAAGGGTGGGTTGACAGCTAAGCAAAAGAAGGGTAAAAAGACGGCTTCTACGTCGTCATCTTCAAAAGCATCCGTAATATAGTTATGTAAATATGTCTAAGCGCTAGAAACACAACTTTAATTTTGTTAATAGTTGATTTTGAACTTTGAACACGTGTACTAGTGCTTGAAACGCACTTTTTGGAACTTTATAGTGCTACTTATGTAAAAATGTATTAGTGCTTGGAAGCACTTTTTGGTCGGGAAGAAATACATCTTCGAAAATCCATTATTTGTGATTGACTACTTACTTTTGAACATTATAATGACAATAGATTGTGTCGTTTTTGAAGGAGCAATATTAATATCGCAAAAATTACAATAGAACATATCATTTTTAAAAGATTAATTTTAGTGTCGCTAAATAAATCATGTTATTTTTGAATGAAAAAAATTATTACAATATTTATGGTCAATAATAAATTAAACGATGAATTAAACGTTAAATTGGTAAATTAAATGTTAAAATGGGGAATTAAACAAAAGTTGGATGCTACCATGTGGAAAAAAACTTGAGAAATGATGAACTTAACGGAATTTAACAAGAACTTAACGGAAAATGCTACGGCCATTAGTTTATGCATAAACTGGATGCTACCATGTGGAATTTTCTTAAAAAAGTGCTACCACTGGCATTTCATCAAAACTCGATGCTACCATGTGGAATTTCCCTTTTTTTTTCAATTTCACAAATTAAAATATCAATTTTATGAGTTAAAAGATCAATTTAAAGACATAAAAGACCAATTTAAAGACATAAAAGACCAATTTCAAGGATTTAAAATTGACATTTTAAGTCATGTAATTTGATTGTTTTAAGACTTAAAAGGTCAATTTTAATACTTAAAAAACAAATTTTAAGACTTAAAAAACCAATTGCAAGACATTAAATTCTCATTTCAACTTTAAAATAGGATTTCTCAAACATTAAAGTTAAAATTTAAATCTTTGAAATTGACCTTTTAAGTCTTAAAATTGGATTTTTAAGTCTTGGAATTGTCCTTTTAAATATTAAAATTAGTATATCAGAATATTTTCAAAAAGTTATTGGGCCTAGGCCAATTGCACAGCTAAGGCCGTCTCACAGAAGAGTAACTGATTGATTAAAAGTTATTACATGAGGGTAAAGTGTGAAGTGATTATAAATTTCAAAAGAAAAATAAATAAAAAATAAAAACTTGTTGTTTCATAAAATCAAAATTCATCAAAGTTTATTAGCTAGTTAAGCTAAATTTATTAAGAGAAATTGTATCGACCGAGTTTGTTGACTTAATGTATTTGAAAAGGTTAGATTTCTTACTCAAAACTTTATTACTTACGAGAAAATATTATAAAGGTATGTATTTGCCTTTACCGGGGATTGGTTTGAATCCATGGAGATGTAGGGGTGTTCATTCGGGTGATCAGTTCCGTTTTGGACGGGTTTCATTAGGTTCGGTTGTATTTCGGATTGGTTATTTTTCGGTTGCGCGTTACAATAGGTCACACTCGGGTCGAGTCGGTTAGTCACGGTTCAGTTGGAGATCAATTATTCGAGCTATCGGGTTAGCATCGGTTCGGTGTCGGTTGAAGATCTTGTAGAGTGTCATTCGGTCTCGGGTTGTCATCGGTTACTAATTGGTTCGGTTTTGTCGGGTACAGATCGAGTTCGGGTTTTTTTTAAAAAAAACAGAATTCGGCTACGTATTACTAATTATTATCGATCGAGTCACTATCAAATTAAGTTGTTAGTCATTTTTAAATTGATGACAAGATTCCCTTTACTTAAAGCAAAATAATTAAAATGCAAATCAATTAGTAATCATTATTACTTTGTAACTTTTACTTGTTTGACTGGAAATTAAAATTATAAAGTTCTATCAATTTTCATCTTATTCAATTAAAAGTAGTTAAATAAACATTGGCCATCATGGGCGAAGCCACATGGGGGCCGGCGGAGGCCCGGCCCCCCTTGCCGAAAATGCGAGCCTTTGTAATTTTGGCTTTGGCCCCCTAACTAATACTCCCTCCACCCCCTTCTTATTGTCCACTTTCTAGTGGGCACGCAAATTAAGGAAAATGGTAGTGGGGTATTTTAAGTGATTATAATAATTATAAAAGTGGTAGTTGGGATATTTAAGTGATTATAATAATTGAAAAGGTGATAGGTGGGGTATTTTAAATAATATAAGTTGGGGTAGTTGGGGGTATTTAGGTAAAAAATCTTTGCCAAAAATAGAAAGTGGACAATTAGAGTGAACTGACCAAATAAGGAAAGTGGACAATAAAAAAGAAACGGAGGGAGTATGATATATAGTTTTAAGAGAGTAAAAATATAACAAAAATTACTGTAGCTTAATGGTTGGAGTAACACATTTGTAATCTAAGGTTAAGGGATCAAATCCTCATTTAAACAATTATTTTTGGGAAATTCCACGTGGTATCCCTGAGGTTTTGGGTTATCCACGTGGTAACCAAAAGTTTTAAAAAATCCATGCGGTAACCCTAAGGTTTACTAAATTGCTTCACTGTAACCTTTTTGCACGCAAAACGTTAGAAAAACGTTAATTTTAAAGCTTTGAGGTTGTTATACGTCTATTTATGCGACTCACCATTTCTAATGCCATCAGTTTCAACCCTTTCCCTCTAATTATAAATCGTAATCTACCATATTTGGATTCGGGAGAAAAAATATGATTTGGATGAAAGATGGTAGAGTTGGGGTTAATGTTTTGGGGAAAAAGGTTGAAATTGACGGCATTTGAAATGGTGAGTCGCATAAATAGACGTACAACAGTATTAAACCTTCAAAATCAATGTTTGCTAATGTTTTTATGTGCGAAAAGGTCACGGTGGAATAATTATATAAACCTCAGGGTTACCGCGTGAATTTTTTTAAAGTTTTGGTTACCGCGTGAAAAACCCAAAACCTCATGGTTACCACGTGGAATTTCCCATTATTTTTTTTATAGACAAATTGATTTATACTATAATGTCATCGCTATTTATCTTTCATAATCTAACATTCTTCTTTTTTTAGTGTGTCTTTATATTTTTCTATCTTAATTTTAATAATATTTTTTTGGAGAATTATTAGGCAAATATATAGAGTCAAAAACACTTAATTTTTTCAAAAATAATAAGGAAAAATTACCCTGAATAATACGACCTTTCACTTATTTCCCATGAATAATACGAAGTTTCAATTAACCACGAATAATACGAAGTTTGACATGCATTTTCCGGTGGCATCCTTGACCGGTTTGGAACCTGTAGAACAGGTAAAATATGACCGTTGCACAACAGGTTTATCTCCAACCTTGGTTTCATTTCTTCTTTCCAGATTTCTCACCTCTTTCTTCTTTATCTTTCCAGTGTTTTAAATTACTTCCAATCTTCACCTCATTTATTTAGTTTACTTCCTCCAATCTTCCCCTTCTTCATTTAATTGATGTTAAATATGTTTTCCCCTTCATCATCATCATCTCAATCTAGAATATCAATTGCAAATGGAATTTCTTTATGTAATCATGGTGTTCATGCTAAATTACAAGTAGTAAAAAAAAGAGTAAGAGTTGGTGAGAGATTTTATGGATGTGCATTTTGACCGGTAAGTATATATTAGTGAATAACTTTATTTTATTTTATGTTAATTTTTAATTTCTTTATTAATTAGGGTTCATGATTTGATTTTATTTGTAGGCACAAGATTGTAAATTTTTTAAGTGGAGAAAGATGTAGAGTATTCAAGTGGAATTTCTTCTTTTTTGGAAGAAGAGAAAGCTATGTTGATTGATAAAATAAAGAAATTGAAGGCCAAGAATGCAAAGTTGAAAGAAAGTGAAGCAATGTTGAAGTTAGAGGTTGTTAAACATGTAAATGCACAAAAAGCATTAAGTTTTGTGCTTGTTGCATCATGGGTTTTATTTGGATTGTTCTTATTTATGTTAAGCTAAGTATAAGAAGTTGATCATGTTATGGAACTTCAATGTAATAGCCGAAATGTAATGGAAAAGTTTTACAAAGTTGTCTTCTTATCATTAAAAATAGCTACAATCCATACATGTTATACCCGAAATGTTAACCTTACATATTTAAGCATTCCTTACAAAAGTACTAAATTTAGTTCCTAAATACAAAAGTACTAAATTTAGTTCCAAATTACAAAAGTACTAGATAATGGTAACATGACATATAGAAAAGATTACACATTCAAAAGTACTAAATTTAGTTCCAAAATACAAAAGTACTAGATAATGCAACATCAAATATTTGTTGTCGATGCTTGAGTTGATACTATTTCATTAGGGTTCTTTGACTTTCCCCTTGTAGTAGTAGTGACACCACTCCTTCCAGTTGTACTACTACTCTTACCTCCTCTACTGCCTTTTCCAGTTCTAATTGTCCTGTTGCCTTTACTTAAAGGAACTTGGTTGTGCAGACATGTTGTGATGGGATAAAGCTGGTGTATTGGTTGCTACATCAACAATCTTTTTTGGTCTTCCTCTACTTCTCTTCAATGGAGGTGGTTGCTCAATTGCTTTACCCTTTTCGGAACACATCCTCTTGTTATAGGGTAGCTTCAACTCTATTTATTGTTAAATATAATTTTTGCAATGATTCAAGTTCATTTCAGTCTATATGATTTTAATATTTTCATAGCTTAACTAGTGTCTAATGGCGTTCGTCCGGGTCATCGTTGACTTCGGGTTAGGTGGGCTTGAAATCGGATTTTGTGTCCATATTATTTTTACATAATTGTAAATTTTTAAAGTCGAATCAAATCGGATTCGGTTACAATGTCGTGTAAATTTCGAGTCATCGTGTCTATCTCTAACACCTCTAGTTTTTATATAGTAAAAAACTTTTATACTATATCGACAATTTGGCCCCCCCGCCCCCCCCAATTAAAAATGCTGGCTTCGCCCCTGTTGACCATTGATCATTAACTCTAAATATATGAAATTATGTATTTATAAAATTTAATTTATTAAAATATTTAATACTTTATTAGATTAACTAATAAGATGATTGAATATGAGTCTATCATACTATGTTAAAAATTGATACAGATTTACAGCAGTTCGATCTAAAATCGTTCGAGTTAAGTCGGTTTTAGCCGGAACGAGCTCGGGTTCGAGCATGATTCGGGTCGGATATGACTCGGGTCGGTCATTATTAGGTTCGGGTAATATCGGTGAACGGTTTTGTGTCGGTTACCAAAATCGAATACAGCTCAGGTTAAAATTTCCCATTTTTGGTTGTCAACCGGTTCGGGTACAACTTCGGTTCGGGTATTGTCGGTTCGATAAACCTAAAAAGGGAACACATTTTCGGGTCGGTTTATTTTTGGTTTCGGTTCGGGTTTTCGGGTCGGTTCACTTTTGAACAGCTCTAGAGATGTTCTTCCTAATATAGAAAGTTGTTTTTCGAAACTTGAAATCATTGAGTAGTAATAGAAAAAAAATATAGATGGTTTGATATTTTGAAACGGTTGAGATTACCTCTGTGGTATCTCAAGAATTGGAACCTCGTCAAGATCATCTCGACTCTTTTTAATAGTTGGGGGGTACGTTGATAGTACCTCAAACTTATATCTTCTGCTACGGTTTGGCCGTTTGTGGGTTGTGCACACTAGGGGCCATTTGTGGGGTGTGCACATAAGGGATCTTTATTTAATAGTTATCCGAAGGGCCTAGCTAGCCTGATGGAGAATTGGAAATGGTCGATCGGTTCATATTTGGAAAAGTGCTTGGTTGGAGGGTGAAGGTTCTGGGAAAATTGCAACTCCATGCTCCTTCTTATCTCCTGAAGCTAAAGTTTATGAATTACTTGATTCTAGCAGTAAAAGCTGGAATATTAATATGATCAAAACTCTTTTTCTTCCAGTTGATTTGGAACGTATCGTTAGTGTTCCAATTAGTGCTTGTGAGGTGGACAATGATTGTATATGGTATGGTAATAGCGAAGGCACTTTCAAAGTTAAAGAAGCCTACAGCATCGCTATGGCTATGGTAGATAACGCCTCTTGCTCAAAGGGGGCTGATCGTATGTGGAAAAAATTGTGGCGCTTGGACGATCCCCCAAAAGCTAAAATTTTTCTATGGCGTGCTATCTGGGATATTATTCCTCATAGTGGTAATCTGCAACGAAAGGGAGTGCTGGAGCTAGGCCGATGTCCTAGATGTGGAGAATACGAGTCCTCGATCCATGCTTTCAGAGACTGTTCCTCGGTTCGCAAGTTTTGGATTATTGCGCCTACCATGATTTGTAAAAAAGATGCTCCAGATATTCGGACTTGGTTTACTGATATTTTGATTACTAATAATATTTTTAATGCTGAACTTCTAACTATTCTCTTGTGGTAGATTTGGTTTGCAAGGAATGACCTTTGCTTCCAGAAAATTTATACATCTTGAAAGGGCGAAGGATGGATTGCTTGAATACCAAAGATGGAAGTATCCTGCAGGCAACAAAGTCCCAAGTGAAAAAGGTAGATGGAGTAGTCCAAGTAGTGGCAGCATCAAGCTCAACTTTGACGCATCGATAAATCAACAACGCGAGTGTTACGGCCTGGGTGTGATTGCTTGTTATGAAAATGGCTTAGTGCTCTTGACAGCCTCAAAAACCCAATGGCCTCTTATTCCGGCTGAAATGGCTGAACTTAGAGCTGCTGAGTGGGCTATTCTTTTGGCTATAAATCAGGAATGGAAAGATATCATAATAGATTGCGATGCATATTTGATTATTGAACCGCTCAAGAAGCAAAAAGTCAGGGGCCTTCGTTCCCAAGTCATCATCAACAATATCAATTCGCTATGTAATACATTCAGCAGCATTAGTTTCTCTTTTTGTTATAGGGAATGTAATAAGGCAGCTCATAGGCTTGCCCGATGGGCTTCCAGCAGTAGTTGTGAGAATGCTTGGCTAGATTCGAGTCCTATTTGGATTAAGGACATTGTTATTGCTGATTCTTCTTCTTAATAAATTTCTGTTTCACTTAAAAAAAGGAAAAAAAAAGAAAAAAGAATAGTATTTGATTTACAACAACAAAGAAAAAAAAGAAGAAAAAGATTTTTAAAAGGTATTATTGATAAAGTAGTATGTTTGCAAAGGAGAATAATTTGCAGGATAATTAATACATTCTACCGGATATGTAGTTGGACTATAGTATGGAATCTCGCACAACCAGGTGGACTGCAGGTAAATGAAGGTTAGAATCAAGGCAGAGAGCAACATCCCTCATTTGTGTAAATATAGTTATAAGGTTTCCTTTACTCCATAGTTTTATATACTAAAATTAAGTTATATAAGTGTGTACTCAGCATAAGCTGACTATGTGATTTTATTTTTAAACCTGTCCTTGTGGGGACAGATTTTGAGAAGATTGAGATTGGTGAAGTCAACGGCAACTAAAAGCGTAAAGATTAGTATCATCAAAGTAATCTCAACAAATCATATAATAGAATGTAAGTAAAGTAAATCTTTATTTAAAATTATTTTAGTACTTATTTTGGATTATTAGAGAAAAGATTCCACCGTACAAGGTGATTTGAATTTGAAATGTTTGGCGCTTGTGCCACTGGTTGGTTATGATTTTGAAATGTTGGTTTTTGAACTTGCGGGTTGACTTTTTAAGTCAAAAGAAAGTTTTGGTTTATCCGATTTACAAACGGAACTCTGCCGGATATTTAAATCTATAACTATTACTAAAACAAAACACGGCTTACATTATCACCTTTCAAAATTGCTTACGTGTCGTATCCTTATTAAAAATTTTCCCTCTAAACTTAAATGATGATGTCATCCTTATTATAATCTTTGACTTTCTATCTCTTAATTTGAGCATATTATTATCTTATTAATTGTTTTTTTACTTTTTGGGTTAAATCACATTTAATGTATTAGAAAACTATATATTTTTATTTCATTTATTTTAATTATTTATAACATATTTTCAATTTCAATTATTAAATGAATATTATTTAGTGTATTGGATATTTTAAAATGGTTAAAACATAATCTACTATTATTAGGATTTGTTTTTGTTATTTATACTCTTGGTTACTTAAATGCACTGATTAATTCTAATATGATTTAGTTTTTGACTATTTTTATGTAAGTCACTTATATTTTTTATGAGAAAAAATTATCTTTGTCGTTTAAACTAATAAAATAATTTTACATAATTCTATGTATTTATTTTTGATTTTAAAGTGTGTTATTGATAGTAATAATATTTAATACTTTTATAAATTGATGTAATAGGTATTTTTGTTAGAAAAATTAATATGTTATTTTTTATTTAAAAAATTCATAATTTTGTATTGTACTTGAGGTGAGAACTATTCGCTCATCTATTCAAAATAAAAAAATAAAAGTATAAATATAATTATATTGCGCACAATGCAAAATATGATATAATTTACGTAATGTATACAATTGTTCATAGTGAAATAAAATATAAATATAATACAAAAATATGTCAAAAATTTTGAAAAAGCCGTGCATCGCACGGGCACTATCTAGTGATTCTTATAAAGCAATTTCTTTACATCTTTCAAAGGTTGTAAACTGTGATATTTGAAGAATTCTACTGGATATTACAATTAGTTAAATAATTGATTATAGGGAACTTCTACGTGGTAAGCACCAGGTTAAGAGAAACGCCTGTGATAACAAATCTTATTTTCTTTTCTACATGGTAAGCACCAATTGTTTCAAAACTAACTGTCGTAACTATATGGGCTAAAAAACAATAAGTGACCGTTAATGGGTGAAATTACCATATTGCGCCCCTGTTTAATTATAATAATAGAAAGCTCCGTCTTCTTCTTCATTTCACTGATTTCACTTCATTTTTCTAACCCACAGAGGCAAATTCATCATTGATACTATCATCAAATGAACTCTTACTAGTCTCTAATCTCACTTCACTCTGCTGTTCTTAATTCTCTTCAGTTTCTTAGCCGATTTTCGACCCGCAAAAACCACTATCCTATTTCCGAATTTTTACATCACAGATACAAAACAAAGCAATTTAATTTAATTTCAGCAAAAATTATCATCATGAAATAAAGATTGATGATTAATTACATGATTATAATCAAACATGATGCAGTCAGGATGAACAACTATCCATTGAACCATTGATACCACAATGAAATTAGCCTGAAAATATAATCTCAATGTTCAACAATGTACCCTAAAATTGCAAAATTTGAGATTATAATCTAAGGTTGTAATTGAACAAAAAGAATTGGATTTTACAAATTTGAGATTTTAAGAGCAATAACTAGCTTTAAGCATGTCAGAGATTTGGGTAATCACCAATTCGCAATTATTTTCATGAATATGGAAAATAATACAGAATTTTGAAAGGATAAGAGGAAACTAACTCAATAGATGATAATTTCCCAGGTGGGTCTTGCTAGATATGCAGCTACAAGCAAATCTCCATCTCCAATAATTTGCTGTGAGCAGACCTATTTCTGTTCAGGTCTCATACAGATGAAGAAAAAAATAGCAAATTGATGATTTTTTGTTTCTTTCTGTTGGTCTCGTCTCATGTTCATTTAGGGGAGTGAACGAAATTTTATGGTTTTTGTTTAATAATAATAATAATAATAATAATAATAATAATAATAATAATAATAAATTGTGAAGAACTGTGAGGAATTCGGTATGGATGGAAAGAAGATGAGTATGGATGCAAAGGGAGATGGGTATGGATGCAAAGGAAGAAGATGGGTATGGATGCAATGGAAGAAGATGATGATGAAAAATTAAACAAGGGCAATGTGGTAATTTCATCCATTAACGGCCATTCAAACATTTTTAGCCCATATAGTTACGGCAGTTAGTTTTGAAACAGTTGGTGCTTACCATGTAGAAAAGAAAATAAGATTAGTTATCACAGGCGTTTCCCTTAACCTGTTGCTTACCATGTAGAATTTCCCTTGATTATATTATCAACGTAATAGCACGATATAAATGTAAGCTTCCGCATTAATTTAAATTAATCTTGTTTAGTCAGCTGGTTAGTTTCGGGTTGTTACAGGGCCCGCTAGTCTATTCTTGCAACCGCTGTGATGGTTACTTTACGTCCTTCAAATGTAATACCGCAAGTGCACGGCGTAGCTTAGTACGACGGCAAGTACGAGTCGAATCCACTGGGAGTGAGAGTTAAGTCAATAGCTTCTCAATCGATTAGTGAGTTCAAAAAACATATAAAATGGTGTTTGGAGGTAGAAATAATTAAAGCAAGCAATTAAAAAGAATAGAATGAAAAGCGAAACATAAAAGTAATTAAGAACACAATGAACTAAGGCAAAGATAAAGTGATCAATTAACTAAAGAGGCATAGGCTAGGCTTTCTCACCAAGGTAGTGTTTACTAACTTCAACCTAAGCTCATGGTTATGGGTTGTTATGAGGAAGAACGTATCTAAAATAATAATGTTCTCTCTCGAGCAATAATAGCTTCCTAAAAATACTCAACTATCTATTCTCATGGAGCTAAGCATAGATTAAGACATGGAGCACATATTCATTATTTCCAATCAAAACATCTACATATTCTCATGGAGATGATTCAACTTTTAAGCATAGATTATCGTTAAAAATTGACTATCGCCCTCAATTCAACGACACTAAACAAGATAGCAAAACCTATCTCAAACCATAAACAACACAACCAAGCCAAAGGTAAAGATAGCAATTCAAACTACATACATGGTGATCATGCCTAGCCTAAGCCAAAACAAACCACTCACTCATAATCATATTGAAGTTATAGATTGCAAACAAGCTAATAATCATGGATGCATAAATTAAACTTGAGTATTCTAACAAGATAAGTACAATAAGTTAAAGAACAACAAGCATGAACATATGAAACCAAAGGCAAACAATCACTAAATGATGAATTGAACTCAATGTAAATAAAGATAGAAGTTACTCTTTGATGAACAAGATGAATTGATGATCAAGGCAATAACTTCCAAAAGCTTCAATGAAGATACACCAATGGTTGAAGAATTCAAATTGCAAAATGTTACACCAAAGGGTGAAACTAAGATTGTGTTTGGAAATTGAAAATACTTAATTAAATTGAAAGGAAACTATGCTAAACACTAATTCTTAATTGAAAATGAAAGCAAAGCTAATAATACATAAAAGTTACTCTAGAATGAAAGGAGAAAACTAAGATGCTTAGCTCCTTCTTCCTCTTCTATTTATAGCCTTCAAAGCAAGTTGGGGTGGTGGGGTGGTGGTTTCATGATTGCTCCACCACCACTAGGGTGTAGGAGGGAGGGGCCACCCCTAGTGGATAGGGTAGGGTGGCTAGGAAGTCTTTTGGAGCAACAATTGGAAGAAACCATATGTATTTGGACCTTAATGCCTTTTAAAAAGATCGCGAAAAGCTATTGCCACCCATTTCGCTCGACCAGTCGAGCGAGTATCAAGTACACAGGTCAAAATCTTCAAAAATAGAACAGTCACCAAAAAATAGCTCCGCTCGACCTGTCCGCTTGACCGAGCGATCTCTCTCGACCCATCGAAAATGCTTCTGTCAAAATTCAGAAGCTACTGGAAGTGAATAGTACTTTCGCTCGACCGGTCGAGCGACCTTCATGATGGTCCTGCTCAACTTCTATCTCTAATGAAAGTCTTTTTGATGCTCGAGCAAGCTTGGCTCGACCCAGTTTTAGCCGACTGGGCTTTGAATGGTCTACTTTAGCTCCTTTTGGCCTTGTTTCCTTGACTTGGGTCATCAAGGCTTTGATTACTTTAGCTTTCGAAGTTAAGTGAGTATTTTATGCGCCAAATGTACTTGGTTTGTGATCGGTTTTGATGAATATTACCTGAAATGCACAAAAACACCAAAATACCCAACCAAGCGTAAAATCCAAAATAGAGCAAGCATAGTTATGCAAAATTCCAATATAATAAAGCTAAATAATGGGGATAAAATATGAATAAAATGCAGCTAACAAACTCCCCGGCCCCAAGCCAAGACCTTTGTTTTCCTCAAGTAAGTTCATGGTTAAGATTCAGGAGTAAGACGAAAAACAACAGAATTGCACAAAATTAATTTAGGCAACCTTTAAATTTGAGAACACAAGCCATGAATATCAAAAGGTGTATGACAGGTTCGCAAACTATGAGTATTAATTCTAAAAGCGTGAAGTATGCACCTGATTGCACATATCATCCTCAAAGCAGGTCATCAGGCGAGGATCTCACCAAACTAAGTCTAGGACTCCCGAACCGATCACTATGGGTATAAGTGGACCTCACTTTTAGGTATGTTAGCCAAGATGAACAACCACACTCAAGTGTGTAAAGTTACGCTCATTTGTTTATCCTATGGCTCAATGTGATCTGAGCCCTCTAAATAGAGATGTATCAAAGTTTTGCACCTCGGTACTCGGGGACTCTAAGGCTAAGACTTCACTAGAAGTAGGTGGATGAACCTAAAGAGGTGAATTGGTAAAGGTTAGAGTATGATGAAACGTAGAAAGGGTAAGGAAGGGTAAGGTTAAAAAAATAGATAGCATAACTAGTTATTAACCCGAACAAACCAAAATGACCCATGGTTTCACACAACTTGACATTTAATACTACTAATATTTTTCTATACAAGCTTTTGACTTCTTTTTCTTTCTCTTTTTTTTCCTTTTTTTTGATTATTATTTTTTTATTTTTTTGTATATAAATATATGAAAAACGAACACTACACTACCAAAAGCGGGTAGTGAACTAAAGGATTCTTAGAGTGGTATAATACCAACTAAATATATACAACCGTAATCAAAATATCACCATGATACATGCAAGTGGTGACCTCAAGAAAATATATAAAGACAAAGGCAAGCTAAAAACTCTAGCCAAGTGTGATAAACCAACCACCAACATACCATCAACCAAACAAATTAGTTTGCTAAAGAGTTAAGGTAAAGGTGAATGAAGGTGAAAGTGAAGGGATACAAAACAAAAATGTAATACTTGAATGAGATATTAAAGGAAGTGAGGTATAATGTAGTTTAACAAGTGGGATATAAAGTGAAGGGATACAAAGAAAGGGAATAAGCTCGATCCAAACTAGAAACTAGATCCATACAATGCCCAAGTCCCTCAAGTCATGCCTAGTGTGCTACAAATCCACAATCTCATTTATCAACATGAATACACGGTAGAGGCTCAATAATTACTCACGGGTTTAAAATTTGTCCACAAATACCCAAAGGTGGTGCCACAAACCAAATCCTACTTGACTATTGTTATGAAAACTCAAAGGTTCACTGGTTTGTAAGTCACAAATTTAGATCAAAATAGTCTAAGTTTGCTAAAATACCCCACACAAGACAAAAATGTGGCCGTGAAGGGTAATCAAGATAGCTATTCAACGATCCAAAGTGTGTATAAGTGTTGATCAACTACCAAAAGCATGAAACAAATTTACACTACAATCACGATATAATATTGATAACCGTGTTTTTAGCGCGTCGTAAACACTAAGAACCGAAGCTATGCAAACAATATTTATAATCACGCAAAATGCTACTACAACGAGTGCAGCAGTAAGTCGGGGGTTCGAACCACAGAGACAAGGGATGCGAGACTAAAGGTTAGGTGTGGGAAAAGTTGTATGGAAGGTTAGAAGGCGGGTGAACTATGCTAAGAACGAATATAAAACAATGAAAGAATGCGGGCTAGGGCTAGGTCCACCCTAGGTAGGTCCATTGGAAGTAAAGATAGGCTAGGTCGAGGGAGATCAAACGAAGAACGATCGAGATACTCTAGACATCGTGGGGAAGTTGGTGACCTATAGTCATACGAACGACCCATAATCGCCCTATGTCTCACTAAGGAGTGGCAGGACAAGATTCGACTCGAATATCAATCAAGCAATCAACATCAATCTCAACCATCTTCCTAAACATTAAACACAAGACCAAAACGCTAAGGTTTCTCTAACCCAAAACCCTAAAAGACTACTCTAGCATATTGAATGTAAAAGCAAAAGAGAAAGAAAGCAATAGACCTATTCTAGAAAGCATTATAGGAAATGAAAGAACAGGAAAGCATAAATGGAATGAAAAGACATGAAAGCATTAAATCTAGACTAGGAAAACAATAAATAAAAGCATTAAAGGAAGCATTAAAGATAGAAAAGCATTAAATAAAGAAAAATTACATAAATGAGAGTGCAAAAGTGAAAGAACAAAACAAAGGAGAAAGCATAAAACTAATCTAGGGCATAAACTAAAGAGAAAAGCAATAGAGGTTGATGAACAAGTTGGGAGGATTACTCCCAAGCAAGTCATGAGCAAAGTATTCAGAAAAGGGCCTTTACATAGGCTACAAAAGGTGGGGAACAAAAACCCTAAGAATCCTACGAAGATAAGCTTGCGAAACAAAACGTTGCGCTGAATTAAGTGGGCATTCGGCCGAATGTGAGGGCCCATTCGCCCGAATCTATGGTCATTCGCCCGAATAAGACGGATTCGGGGTTTCCAAAAGCTTCAGAGTCATTCCTAGTGAAAAAGCAAAGCATTCGCCCGAATGCATATTACCATTCGCCCGAATGGCTTTGACTCGCACGAATGACTGATTTGGTTCGATCGAATTGGTCGCTTTAGGTTGCTTTCTTTGTTTGCTGCTCACATTCGCTCGAATGGGCCATTACTTCGCCCGAATGGGGTGCTGTTGGCCTTGATCTTGGGCCTTTCAAGCACATTCGCCCGAATTTACATGGGCTTCGACCGAATGCTTGTTATCCTTGCTTCATTTGAACTTTTTCATCCACGAACAAGCATCGAATGACTTTCGGACTTTCCGAGGACTTTGGGTATAACTTGAAATGCTCGGGAATGCCTTGAAACGCGTGTCTCATCTTCGATTCAAGTGTCGAAGTCTCGTACGCAACGAAAACACCTCAAAATCTCATCAAAACACCTAAAAACACCTTAAAGCACATGCAGACGAGATCAAGGTAAAATGATGCGTAAGATATGTAAAAACCGATATAAAATGCGAGACTCGACACAAGAATGAGGAGATAAATGTGCTCTAAAACGAGCATATCAACTCCCCCAAGTTAAACCTTTGCTAGTCCCTAGCAAAGAGACTAGGTAGGATAACATGAAAGCACGGGGTCACCCAAAAACAAAACAAAACTAAACTACCAAAGCAATAAACCTAAAACTCACTATCATAGGAATCACGGTCTCACTTAGCACATACGACAAGCCCTTTAAAGCTCAAGGTCTCCCAAAGAGGACGAGTAAGGTCTCGTGAGGGTTTTTCAGAAGGAGACCCACAAATCCTATGCAATGCAAATGCAAGGTGAGCGGAAATCAGAGCAACGCGAGCTGTGCAAGAGCAAAACTTTTCCCTAGCCATAGGCGTGCAAGTACAATGGTCTCAAGGAGCGCAATACCAAAGAGAATGACCCATTCCACAAACTCGAGATTACTGGGGTAAGCTACATCACAGGCTATGCCACCCACTACCTAGAGAAGTCACAAGTCTACGCTCCCCGGGTAATTTCTCAAAAGATGTGAGAAATATGCAATGACGCTCATGTGTTTGATTATGGTTCGTGTTTTGCTCATAATCTTCCGACTAAAAATGAGTCGGGCATCAAACACCTAATAGGGGCAAATCATGGGGATTGTATCATATCTAACTCCAGCACAGAACAAGCTAATTGGAGCAAGTCGATCAGGTTAGCAAAGGGTTGTAACATTGGCTTAGGGTTAAGGTGGGATACATTTGGAAATTTGGAGCTAAGTAAAGGATAGCAAGTGACCCTAAACAAAACACTCACAAACATCTTATGAAAAACCAATGAAAACTATATCCCACAACCATAATAACCCAATGTCTTTTATACGCATAATGATCTCTATCATCAAACACTATCAAAAATCTGAAATCTCATATGCACAAGTGTTTCCAAACTCATTTCCTAAAATGAAATATTGACCTCCTCACTCAAATAAACATATGTGTATAAAACTCAGTGAACCACAAGAGAAAGGTCTCCTCAACTAAAGAATGTGTATGAATAATCATAGTAATAAGCACGAGAGGATGAAGGGAGAAAAGTAGTATGAGCTGGAATCAAACTGAGTAGAGTCATACAAACCAACAACCATAATATCATAACCAAAAGCCCACAATCACTATAGCACACAAGAACCCCACAATCACTAAGCTATCCTCTAGGTAAGAAGAGGGAACAATTTGGCTCATGTGGAGGTTATACAATGTGGCTACAAAAGAAAAGGAAAAGGCAAAAACTTGGTTTATCCTAATGTTAGATTGCGTACAAGGTAGGCTATTTGGCTATGTAGCCTAATTCTAGCTATCGTGTTATCATCCCTAGTCTCAAGAAAAGCCGACTACGCTGGAGAAGAACTGACACAATACATAGATCCCCTAACTAGCACACAAAATGAAAGGAACTCGCAAGGAGTCCAAGAAGGCTCAATACTCACAGGCTAGTCGAAATGCGCCTCTAAAGGTAGTCATCCAAGCCACCAACCAAACAAACCCAGTTCCCCCAAGCTATGTGGAAAATAATCAGACCCTAGGTCCCAAAACAGGCACAGGGCTAAGGAAATACGAATTTGCATAAGATTAGACCACAGAAGTACACACCAGAAGCAAGCATGCTAGTTTCACAACTCAACCATCTTATTGAAAACTAACATGAATATGCAATATATACACTATGTTATGAATGCAAGATGAATATACAAAATGATAAATGCAATGAACTAAACTATAGCTACATGAAACTAAATGCACCAAACAAGTGGGTGGAAGTGACAATAGTGTTGACCATTTCTACTCCCCCAAGCTAAAGCTTTGCTAGTCTCTAGCAAAGGATAGAGGAGAAAACGATGAAACATTTAAAACCATGGTCAACAAGATTGTCCCAACACCCAACACAAACACATGCTAGCCAATAATAAAGAGAGAAGAACGTCATACCTAGGCTAGGAGGGCTTTCACTCCTAGCATTACCATTACCACCATCAAGTGGTCTAAGAACTCTTCGTTCCTCGAAAGAAGTGGAGGAGAGAAGAACAAGCCTAGAGCGCTTGCCTCCCCCAAGCTACGGTGAAGCTATATTCTTCATATTTGGCTCAAATGCTCTTTTGAGCCTTCTTTCTCTTTCTCACCCTCACGGGACCGTTAGCATTGACCCTCTCAAAATCATCAAATCAAGCACAAGAAAAACTTGTGCAGGGTCAATTCTAAGAGCCGTTTGGATCTATAAATTCTAACAAACAATACTACAACCAAACATGAGCACCGACTAGCAAAAATGCAATGCAATGAATGAAAAACAAAAATGAAACCAAAGACAATATATACAGTTGGGTTGCCTCCCAACAAGCGCTTCTTTAAGGTCTTTAGCTAGACCTGACTCACTATGTGGTAGCCACTAGCGAGTCAAACTCCGAAGGAGTTTATCGAACTCACTCCCCACAACAGTAGAGGTTGGGGAGTGGAAAAGGGAGAGAAGAAAGAAAAGAGGGAGAAACACAACAAAGACCGACTTTCCATAACATGATGAAAACTCGGGAGAGGAATGAACAAAGGGAGGGGGAAGGGAAGCAAGCGACATAGAATCACAAGCATTAAGGTGAGCATGAATAAGAACGATCAGGAGCTTCTCATGATGACAAAGAGGTGTAAAGTGAGACTCGACAAAAGGCACATCTAGGGTATGCACTTGAGACTCCTCAATCACGCACATATCTACCTCTAGGTCATTGGGTTCACTAGCTAGATGACCATGCACATATGTGAGGGGTTCATCATGTTGAGGTGCACAAGGAACCTCATCGGTGAGTGGTGCATCAACACAAGAATGTAGATCATCAAGAGTAGGAGGGGAGCTAATGATTGGGCGAGGGAGTCTAGGTCATGGTTTAACGCCATGGGCACAAGGTGGTCATGGGTCTCTAGTCTCTCCTAAAAAACCTTTCGAAAAGTGTTAACACTCCACGTTCTCTCCAACTCGGTCCACTCTTAAACCCAATCATAACTAGAGGGGTAGGTCGGTGGAACCTCAAGGGGAGGGAGATAGGGGTATTCTTTACTATAGTTGTCCTTGGCCAACCATTTGAAGAAGTTCAGACAAATCACAGGGGTTTGGTTAAGGAACATGTCTTGGTAAAACTCATCTACGAGCCCCTTAGTCTCACCGTTCAAACCTCCATAAATGTTATGACACATTTGTAATCTATTCATATAACGCCCAGGGAGGAAGAATTTCCCATATCTAACAAAGAAGATCCAAAAAGGCTCACGCTCGGCTTGACATATGAAACTAGCCATGAAGAAAAACAAGGAAAAACAAAAACAAAACTATTCACAAACCACACCAAAACTAAAATCTAAACAAACGCCTTATCCCGGCAACAACGCCATTTTGATAACCGGGTTTTTAGCGCGTCGTAAACACTAAGAACTTAAGCTATGCAAACAATATTTATAATCACCCAAAATGCTACTACAACGAGTGCAACAGTAAGTCGAGGGTCGAACCATAGAGACAAGGGATGCTAGACTAAAGGTTAGGTGTGGGAAAGGTTGTATGGAAGGTTAGAAGGTGGGTGAACTATGCTAAGAACGAATATAAAACAATGAAAGAAAGCGGGCTAGGGCTAGGTCCACCCTAGGAAGGTCCATTGGAAGTAAAGATAGGCTAGGTCGAGGGAGATCGAACGAAGAACGATCGAGACACTCTAGACATCGAGGGAAAGTTGGTGACCTATAGTCATGCGAACGACCCATAATCGCCCTATGTCTCACTCAGGAGTGGCAGGACAAGATTCGAATCGAATATCAATAAAGCAATCAACATCAATCTCAACCATCTTCCAAAACATTAAACACAAGACCAAAACCCTAAGGTTTCTCTAACCCAAAACCCTAAAAGACTGCTCTAGCATATTGAATGTAAAAGCAAAAGAGAAATAAAGCAATACCTATTCTAGAAAGCATTAAAGGAAAATGAAAAAACAAGAAAGCATAAATGGAAAGAAACGACATGAAAGCATTAAATCTAGACTAGGAAAACAATAAATGAAAGCATTAAAGGAAGCATTAAAGATAGAAAAGCATTAAATAAAGAAAACTTACATAAATGAGAGTGCAAAAGTGAAGAACAAAACAAAGGAGAAAGCATAAAACTAATCTAGGGCAAAAACTAAAGAGAAAAGCAATAGAGGTTGATGAACAAGTTGGGAGGATTACTCTCAAGCAAGTCAAGAGCAAAGTATTCAGAAAAGGGCCTTTATATCAGCTACAAAAGGTGGGGAACAAAAACCCTAACAGTACAAAAAAACAAGGCAAATAGTGACTCTTTGTTATAGACATATTCCTTAAGTGTCACATAGGATTGTAAAGATGAAAAAAAATTAAGGGAAATAATGACATTTTGAAAAAAGTGTGACAAATTGACAAAAAGAAAAAAAAATTACTATTAAAAAATTCGGATATTTCTCATAAATCAATAGGCAATCGCAATCAATGGATTTATTCCCTCCGCGCGCGTGTCTTCATCCATTCTCCATAATAATATGCTTATCACTACCAAAATTACATCCTAAAACTTCCATAATTAACCATAAAAAATTTTCAATCTTATTCCACCATGATCTCTTCCAATATACTCTCAATATTCAGCAGATCAAATGGCGCTGTTCTGCACGAAATTTTCGATTTCCCTCTTTGTAGTTCAACTTAATTAGCGTTTGTTAAAAATTTTGAGTACTCACCTTAATCTCGAGGTCTTGCTCCGCCACCATCGCACGTTTCGGTAATTCAACTTAATTAATGCCTTTTCGTTCTCATCTCTATTGATGCTAATCGTTCTTATTGTCATTCAATTGTTCTTTCGATTATTGCAGTTTAATTTGTGCTTTGGGAAATTGCTTTTAATTATTCAATTGTTCTTATTGTTGCTCTAATCGATTATTACAGTTTTTGCTTTCGAAAATTGTTCGATTCTCCAATTATTACCGAGGTATTCGTTCTGGCTAATTAATTTTTTACTTTTACATTAGAAATTTGTGCTATTTAATTTCATGCTTTGTCGTACATGTTTCGTTAAGAATTTTCACAGTCTCTGTCATTGTTGTTGTTTGTGTGTTTTCCCGGTTGCTTTAAATGTGATGTCTAATTGCTTCATTGAATTATCTTGAAGTTTTTCAGATATTGTAATATTTTCTTGTCGGTTGGAAAAAAGTTGTTTAAGGCCATCCAGATGTCCATAATCCATTATTATTGAAAAGTGTTGTAATTGGTGTTATAATCTTCTCCATGTGAAAAACTCTATATTTCAATTGTTTTTTTTTCTAATCTTATCTTTTCTTATCGGTGATGAATGCATTCTACTTTCTTAGTTTCATCTTATGAATTGATGGTACTGCCTACAAAGATGAAAGCTAATTGTCCTAAATAATTCACTTTTAGATGTTATTTTATCTACTTCTATGATGTTATATTAGATGTTGAAATCTTGTCCAAACATTATTTCATTTCCCCCTTTACCGCTTATGCTAATTGTTTAATGTTGATTATTTATTTATGTTTCTCTTGTTAGATGATAAAGGAACACAAGGCATCGCTTATGGTACCATTCAACCCCATGTTGTATGGAATGAGACAAACATTAGATACATTGTCAACTTCAATTCTTCAAACCAACCGATTGGCAAAGGTGGTGATGTACTCACGAGTTTCCTTGGGGATATTGCAACGCGAGATGCATTTTGTCCGATTGAATTGAAGAATTGGCACAAGTTGAGAAACACTTATAAAGTCAACATTCTTGACATTGTTCGTGTAGGTATTTGACTTTGTAATCAATTTTTTAGCCAATTAAATAATTAAACAGTTTGCATTATTATTTCTAGAAACATTTCGTGATTCCTGAAGGGAAGGTATTTGATTCCGTAATCATGAAGTGTATTGGTAATGCATGGAGGAAGCATAGACACATATTGAAGGAGACACATTTTAATGAGAAGTTATCAAAAGAGGAAAATTATGCTAAGTATCCTTCTGGAGTCAAAAAACTCAGTTGGGAAGCTTTGGTTGATTATTGGTTTTACCAGATTTCAAGGTAATATTTCTTGAAATACCAAATTTAGTAAACAAACTTCGTGCTTGAGAATTTTAATTCGTGATCACATATCTTGTCAATCAGAAATACTCAAATATTGGAAAACAAGCTCGCGAAGTGCTAGGTCATGTTCATAGAAGTAGTCCCACAAGCTTTGCTAATCAAAGAGTTCACTTAGTATGATATTTTTTTTCATAATTATGCTCTTATTATATAATTCAATTTATTTTCTTCATAATTTGGAATATTTTTTATGTATTTAAATTTGCAGGAAAAAGAAAACGGAACTTTTAGTGAGTTGGAATTTTATGAAAGAGTTTATTCAAAAAAGGATGGGAGCTTACACTATCGCAGACATTTATGGTATAATATTAACTTAAGACGTCTTTAAGCATCAACCAAATTGAAATATAAATGTTTACTTTGCCTAATTCTTTACTAATTGTTTGCAGGATACGACAAAGACTGAGGTAATTGAAACCCTTGCTTGTTCTCCAAGTCTCAAGTTGAGATTGAGAACTCAGTTTTTGATGAAATTATGTGCGAAGGTAAATCTCCAAAACGTCATCTAAATAATGGATTTGGGGTGAAAAAAAAGCGACATTTATGGACTTCAAAGTTCAGTTGGTCATGGAAGACGTGATCATGTCAACATGTCGGCTACGAAAATTGCTAACTTGGAAGCTAAACTAAAATCAGTTAGTGAGGAAAATGAAACTCTTTCATCCAAAGTTGATGAAACAAATCAAAATCTCAAGATGATTGCTTCTAATATGACAAAACTTTTCAGGGCTATTCGTGATGGAAAAGCTTTATGTGCAATGTTAGATGGTGCAGAAGCAGCACTAACCATGTTTAATAATCAGATTAGTATTCTTCCTATTCTAAATGTGAGCTTTTCATAAGCGAAATAGATTGAGTAAGATGATGAATATATATATATATAAATATATGTATATATATATATATATATATATATATATATATATATATATATATATATATATATATATATATATATATACTATATATATATATTATTATGTAATATAATAATATATATTATAATATATATATAACATATATATATATATATATATATATATATATATATATATATATGTATATATATATTTGAGAATTAGGAATATATAAAAAATAAAGAAACACCAACACTGAGACTTGGGAGGCCCAAAGCCCAGATAAAACCCTGGTGGAAAAGCATGGAAGAGGGGCAAGAATGCAGAGGGTAGAGGGGTGGATCTGAATCAGAAAAACACCAAACAAAAACTGCCACCTTACACACCGAAGAGAGGGGGGACAGGGCTATCTACACCTTACACTCCGAGCCTATAATCAAGATAGAATACCACATCACTACACCCACACCAAATACAAAAGTAAAACAATCGAAAACGATAAGACTAGTGAGAAGATGAATAACCAAGGAAAGACCACCTGCACAACAGGAATCAGGAACTCCACTGATAAACAGCCTCAATGTTATCTATGAAGACATGCGGTTGGACCGCACCATACCCCAATAATTCCCTTGCCCAAAGACCGACTCTAAGCTTTAAATTGTAGATGAATATATGGAAAGCTGGTGGACGCATCTCAAATTTAACTTTGTTCCGTTCATACCAAAGAGACCA
>CM033452.1:17305273-17344305 GCA_019425755.1 Amaranthus cruentus
GATTAAATCCAATTAGGAAAATTATGTCCTAATTTCAACTATTTGCCATATGATTTATCAATCAACTTTTCTTTGGTTAAAATTTATATAGCAAACATCGTTTGCTGCTTACTTATAAATATATAAAATTGATTAGTTTTTTGCTTTTGTATACAGGATTTTTATTATAGCCCTGATTAATGGATTCATCATAATCAAGCATAAGACTACACTCACAACATTGCCACCAAAACACATTTTGACTTTGAATTCTATCGAAAACTATTGTAGTGACATATATTGATGTTTGGATTTTTTTAATAGTGAATTTTTGTAGAATGCAATACAATTACTTTATATATGTTTGGATTTTCTTAATAGTGATTTTTTTAGTAGTGAATTTTTAGTTTTTTTGATAATCGAAATAATATATACATTTTTTGTAGATTTTTGATACTTTATATATGTATCAAATTATAGAATCTCGATATATATACTCTGTAAATGAAAATACTTATTTTAGTGCTTGAACAAAGCGTCGATATAGCAAGGGTCATAATAACTACTACAAAATCTGTTACAATTTTCAAGTGATGATGTTACAAAAAGTGACGAAGAAAAGTGTCACAAAAACAAAAAGGGATACTCATAAATGGCGCAAAAAAAACTCTCACAAACTTGAAAAAGCATCACATATTGCAAATAGTGACATAATATAGTGTCGTAAAATGACATATAGTGACTGAATAAAGCGTCAAAAATTGAAATACAATTGGCACTAAAATTCAAATATTGACTTAGAGAAGCGTCTCTAATTAGCGACACTAAAAAGTGTCGTTAAAATACAGATAATGACAGCTTAAAAGCATCCCAATATGTGAAAATAGTGACGCTTTTAAATTGTCCGTAAAAAGCCACACTGCAAATAGCGACCCTTTCTTAAAGCGTCGCGCTATTGTAAATTACGATGCTTTTAAGCGTCGTAAAATGTCAAAATAAACATCGCAAAGTGCCTTGTTTTTTTGTAATGTAAGAATCCTACGAAGATAAACTTGCGAAACAAAACGCTGCGCTGAATTAAGTGGGCATTCGGCCGAATGTAAGGGCCCATTCGCCCGATTCTATGGTCATTCGCCCGAATGAGATGGATTCGGGGTTTCCAGAAGCTTCAGAGTCATTCCTAGTGAAAAAGCAAAGCATTCGCCCGAACGCATATTACCATTCGCCCGAATGGCTGATCTGGTTGACGCGAATTGGTCGCTTTGGGCTGCTTTCTTTGTTTACTGCTCACATTCGCTCGAATGGGCCATTACTTCGCGCGAATAGTGTAGTGTTGGCCTTGATCTTGGGCCTTTCAAGCACATTCGCCTGAATTTACATGGGCTTCGACCGAATGCTTGCTATCGTTGCTTAATTTGATCTTTTTCATCCACGAACAAGCATCGAACGACTTCCGGACTTTGCGAGGACTTTGGGTATGATTTGAAATGCTCGAGAATGCCTCAAAACGCGTGTCTCATCTTCGATTCAAGTGTCGAAGCCTCGTACACAACGAAAACACCTCGAAATCTCCTCAAAACACCTAAAAACACCTTAAAGCACATGGAGACGAGATCAAGGTAAAATCATGCGTAAGATATGTAAAAACCGATAAAAAACGCGAGACTCGACACAAGAATGAGGAGATAAATATGCTCTAAAACGAGCACATCAAATATAGATAACATTAATCAATTAGGCCAAGTATTAGCTCAACAGCTCCCCCAAGCCGAACTGAGAAGTGTCCTCAATGCGATAAAGGCTCGAAGAAGTTGAGAGAAAAAGTGCAAAATTTAATGTAAAATGTAAAATAAACTATCTTACTGTATTCCGCTTAAATGATCAAAGGTTACTCAATTTGATTAAGCTGGTCAAAAATTAGGGGATTTTTTTTTTGTTATCTTCGTGTTTCTCCTCAGCACGCCCGAGTATGTGTTTCTTGACCTCTACAACACTAGTTTTTGTTGTTTTCTTTCTATTGCGCACATTCCAAAACCATTTCATAATCAACTTACCTTGATTCCTGCATCGAAAAGCTTAGCACTAGCATGCTACTTAACAATACAAACTAAAACTTGAAACATTAATTAAAAAGTAAAAACTCAAACCGAAATTGGGTTCCCTCCCTACCAGCGCTTCTTTTAGGTCATTAGTTAGACATTTTTCAGTAAATAACTTGACAGACATCGAAGGAGTTTGCCAAACTAACTCCCTACACAAGAAAGAGTTAAGTAATAATAAATGGCAGAAACGTCCATGGAGTCTCAAGTCTCAAATCAAAAATCCGAGATTATTTTGCACAGAGATTTTCTCAGGAGACGGTCCAAGATTTTGACTTTAATATGGATGATCACTCGAAAATCACTGAAGAACATGCAATCTTCTTGGAAGCAGTTACTACGAGAGAGGAAATTAAAAATGTTGTTTGGGCGTGTGGGGTTGATACGGCCTCGGGTTTTGACGGGTACAACTTTAAATTCATCAGAGAAATGTGGGATGTGATCAAAGATGAAATTTTTTATTTTGTCTTGGAATTTTTTAATTCCGGGTGTTCTGCAAGAAATATAAATGTAACGTGGGTCACTTTGATCCCCAAGATTGTTAACCCCCAATGTATTGATGACTACATGCCTATTAGTATGGTGGGGGCTCTTTACAAAATCATCTCAAAGCTCCTTTCGTTCAGACTCAAGGAAGTTATTGCACCCCTTATTGATGAGTTTCAAAGTGCTTTTGTAATGAATAGGCAAATCCTTGATGGTGTTTTGATTGCTAATGAGTCTCTAAAATGGCTTAAAGAAAGAAAGATTCCTGGAACTCTATTGAAGCTTGATTTTCAAAAGGCCTACGATTCTGTAAACTGGTCTTTCTTGAAGCTTGTTATGGTAAAATTGGGTTTTGGTAGAAAATGGATCAACTAGATTATGAACTGCCTAAGCACTGCTTCAATGTCTATCCTTCTGAATGGCTCCCCTTTAAAACCTTTCAAGATGGAAAAAGGATTGAGAAAAGCTGATCCTCTATCTCCATATCTTTTTATCCTTGTCAGTGAAGCTCTGGTGTATATGCTGAATATGGCAAGTGAATTGAACCTGATTGAGGCTGTTCATATTGGAAAAGATAAGGTACGTGCGAGAACATTCCGGGTAAGACAAAGGATAATAAGGTCGTGCGAGACTACTTTGAATGTAAGGGTATTCGTCCGGAGTGTTGGGCACAGGTTAAGGTGAGTAAGAAAAGAGAAAGAGTTGATGAAGTGGTGGTAGTAGCGAGGGAAAGGTCGGTAAGAAGAAGATGAGTAGTGAAAAAGTTTGTTTGCTTCCAGCTTGCTACACATTGTCCAAAGCAGAGAAGCGGGCCTTTTGTGAGTCTTTGTATGGCATTAAGGTTCCGTCTGGGTACTCATGCAACATGAAGAGATTTGTGACCCTAAATGGTGAATTGAAGTAGGGAAGCATGAAATCTCACGATTGCCATGTAATGATGCAAGTGTTCTTACCGATTGCACTACGTGGAATATTGCCAAAACATGTGAGATATGCTATTACCGAGATATATTCGTTCTTCAACACAATTTGTATTTTCCACCTTCTTTCTTTGACATAATGGTTCATCTTATTGTTCATCTTGTTCGTGAAATCAAGCTTTTGGGTCCAGTTTTTCTAAGGTGGTGTTATCCTTTTGAGAGACACATGGGTGTTTTACAAAACAAAGTGAGGAATCCAGCACAACCAGAGGGGAGTATGATTCAAGGCACTGTAAGCGATGAGTAACTTTATAGCCGAGTACATGGCTATGGCAAAGCCTATTGGACTTCCCACCTCTCGACATGAAGGAAGACTTGAGGGAAAAGGAACAATTGGCTCCAAAACAATCACACCTTCTCGGGATAGTCTTTTACAAGCACACCTTTATGTGTTGCATCATATTTCAGAAGTTCATCCTTTTTTGAATGAGCATTTTGATATATTGCGCGCAAAATATCCGTCTAAAGGTGATAGGGCATTGATGCAGTTGCATAACAAGACGTTTATTGATTGGTTTCATAATCGAGTAATATGTGAAGTACTAAAGGGTGTATCTGAAATTGTTAAGTGGTTAGCTTTTGGTCCTCGTGATGATGTCAACAAATATGAGGGTTACGATGTCAATGGATTCACATTTTGGACTGAGGGTCAAGATAAGAAGTTATCGTATCTGCAGAATAGTGGGGTTTCTATTTTGTCGTCATCTACATTTTACGCGAGTGCCAAGGATCAATCGCCGGTTGATGCTAAATCGGTATACTACGGGCGGGTACATGAAATATGGGAGCTTGACTATTGTACTTTCACTATGGGTCTTTTCAAATGCAAGTGGGTGGATAATAATCGACGATGCGTTAAAAATGACGACCTTTGTGGATTCACTCTTGTAGACTTGGATCGCTTGCGTGATGGTGAGGAGCCATTCATATTAGCCACACAAGCCAACCAAGTATTTTAAATTGAAGACCCTTCTGATAAAAAATGGTCTATTGTGTTACCGGGAAAAAGAAGTATCCTTGGTATAGGTGATGTTGAGGATGAGGAAGAATATAATGCTTTTGAAGACTCCCCACCCTTTATCAATCCAAAATCGGTGAATGAAGATGATGAAGATGTTGGTTATATACGTGTAGATCACACGGAAGGAATACATTTGAATTAATTGATTCACAAGGTATTAATTATTTAAGATTTTGAAAGATTTTTGTCACTTTTGCGGGTAAACTAGCTTAAACTTGGTTTGTTATGCACGAAACTTGGTATTAGCTTTGAGATTTGACTAGTTGAAGGAATTATTTGCAATCATAACTGTTCTTCCTCCTGAATTCCTTCTATTGATGTTTATTCTACCTTCTATTTTAACAAAACATTGTATAGCTTAAACTAACATGGATTGCAAAGGAGTTTCAAGGTGACAGGTCTCAATGGTTGTAGTAACATCAACCGACAGGTGTGTCATTGGCTATTCTCATCTCATGTTTAGTTAGCCTTTATTTTCCTTTTGTTTCGCTATTGATTTTTATGCTATTTTCACTTCATTTCTTCATGAACTTCACAACATATCGTGATCCCTGGATAACAACAATGGTGATAATAAAATCAAACTCTATAGAAGTAAGTTTATACTTTTTCCATGATGTACTGAGTCATAAGTCTTGACTTTTGAGATGACAAAGATTAAATAAAGAATAAGACTTTCTCTATTACCTTTTCAATGGAACTGTATTTCTTATATTTTTGGGTTTCTTTTTTGTGTGTGTGCTTATTTAAATTGTGATTCCGATGCAGCGTGTTGAGAATCACCATTGTGGCTACCTCAGCTTCTTGGAGACCTCTGCATCGTTGATGTAACTCCTTTTATTGGGCAATTAGTCTATATGGATTATTACCATTAAACATCCTTTTTCTTCCTTTTTAACTATTAACCTTAGACCTGTTACTAATGTTCAGAGTTGCCAATGGGCCAATGCTTTAGATTGTATTTGATATTCAAATTGAAGTTTTGTTTATCTGTGAATTATTTTGTTTACGACTAATAATCTGCTTCAATTTTCTGTACGATTGAAAATAACTTGTTTCTTTAATCTCTTTGGTATTACTATATATGTATATCATTGTTTAGCTTGTATCATTTTCCGATTGTAGATGTAGCGCAGCAGTTAATGGAGCTTTTTTCAGGAACAAATATGAATACTTGGTGATAGTATCAGGGACCGAACCAAAGTCTTGGACCGTCTAGATCTGTTGATTGTTGTATGTGTTGTTTGAAGGAAAGTGTGATTGAAGACATGGAAATGGAAGCTGATTTTTTATGTGTATATGGTAGGGATATTCAGATATGTTAGATTTTATGGTTGCGAAAATTTGATTTGTGTGCAGTGTGCTTCCATCTAGTTTTCCAAAACAGATTAGAATGTTGGTTGATGTATGTTGTAAAGTAACGCTTACTCTGATTGTGCTCCTGCTAATTTCTTCAAAATTCGTTTTAATATATATTTTAAATAGAATTACTTCCGGGTTTTTTTTGAATATTTTGTACTTATGTATAAGTAGAGTTGTTAAAAGTTAAAAATGCGCATCAACATTACTGTTTTGAAGCGTGTATTCATTAAAAAGAAATGGAAGATAGTATGACTTGGTTCAAATCCAATAATGTGGTTCTGTTTCTGGGAAGCTTGGTGGAGAAAGAAAGTATTTTTTCTTCATGTGAATTGGAAGATGGCAAAAAAAAACCTATATGCTGCGGTTTTTGGTAGAATCGTAGCATATAGTCCCCCTTTTTTTAAAAAAATGGACTATATGCTGCGGTTCCACCAAAAATCGCAGCATATAATGCCCTTATATGCTGCAGTTTTATACCGCAGCATTTAGTTTCGCCTATCTGCTGCTACGACAAATGCTTGGGTTCAAAACTGCAGCATATAAGGGCATTAAAACCGCAGCAAATAGACTTTTTTCCACTATTGTATAACAATATCATAGCAAGCATCAAAGAACATAAACCAATACACGTTAGAGACTTCATACAATGTATTACACAAGTTACATACAAGCAATGAGTTTATCCTAGCATGCAAAGGTTCTAATAGTTAAGATATCATATTTGACTTTCCGATTCCCAACTCATGTCATTGACCGTCCAGTTCGGGTCGCCAGAGTAATATAAAAGTTTGGAGAAATACACATGGGAGAGCTAATCACAAGGCAACCTCCAACCTACTACGTTGCATGTCATGTTCAGGTCGTCAAAGGTAAAGTAGACATACCCCCATGGTGACCGTAATGATCCAAAGCTACCATGGGAACGATAACAATAATAATTCCATTCCAATAATTTAATCTTGTGTGGGTAACTAACACAAACATCCTCAAATTTTCAATTTAAAACTTTGTTCAAATTATTTTTGGTGTCTAAGCCTTAAGGGATAAACAACATCACATTATAGAATGAACACAACATTACTTCACATAACCAATTACAAAAGCATGGTCTAAGCAAGTACCTTGATAGCACGGTAAGTTAATCAAAGCACGTCACGAAAGAGATCTCAACCTCTTATGAATCGAGGTCCGAAACACAGCACACATACAAAAATCACGTATTAGTACGTGTTTACACAATCAATTCACTTTATGTAATCACAGCTTCACTTAAATTCATAATTGTAAATGATTAAATATTATTCACAATCACTTCTCAATTTTCAAAACACAACCAGTAGCTTTACTGGTCATTTTGAACAGTTTCGAAAACTCAAACCCACCACTGCGTCCGGAAGGCATCAATTACGTTGGGTACCAAATTTCATAATTTTTAACGTCCATTTACTATTTTTAATTAATTTTAGCGTTTAAGTGACTTTTAATGTAATTAATGAACGAAACGAATGGATAACGCACCCGAACGTTGAGGATCAAGGCACGACTAGCGGACTGCCAAGGCACACTTGCTGCCCAGAATTTCTTTTTTTAATTAATTAATTTATTTATTTCGTTTAAATATCTACATTCCGGTAATTTGTTTATTCTAATTCAATGATTTCTACTCCCCGTATTTACAATTTAACATATACTACCACATGTCAATCTTAATAATGAAATAATCAAAATATAAGCATCCCCACATACACATATCTCAACACCCAATTAACAAAAATCATAAAAAGAAAATCTAAATAATTATATTAAAACATTTCTTTAGTAAAATTTCAATTTACTAAAGAAATCATATAAATGGTTATAAATAAATATCTACACATAATTCTCTTAACAAATTAAGATTTTGTTAAAGAATTAGAATTTCATTAAAAAAAAATTAAATAAAATAAAATTAAAAAAAAATATATTTACCAATCTAAATGTATGAACACAATCTTTATAACAATTAAATTTTGTTTAAAGGTCATGGCTCATGGAAGACTAAACATGAAGACATGAATATAGTTCTTCTAATAAATTAACTTTGGTTAATAATAATAAATCATGAAAACTACGTAAAATTAACGCATAAATATAATTCGTCTAACAAATTAACTTTTGTTAAAGAATTATAAATCATAAAATAGAAAAACAACTTTACAACTAAACATAATGTTTTATGAATAATCATTCTTTTAACAAATTAAAGCTTTCTAAAAGAATCAAGGACTTGCGATTTTAAAAATTTTAGGATTGAATTGCACAATTGAACACCCAAAACAACACTTAAGATTTTTTTTAGTCAGTTTTTTTTTCTCAAAATGGCCGAAAATGTGGAGAAAAATAGAATTCAAATGTGTTTGACCCTTCAAAGTCTAATTAAGGGTTTTAAACCTTACCTTTATTTCCTAGCTTAATTACCATAACATTTGCAAATTATGGAGCAATAATTTGATTCCTCCAAATCCTTCCAAGTAAACGGCCAACTTCTCAATTATTCATTTTAATTGTTAGACACAAAAGTCGTTACGCGATAAACTTGTTACGCGACGAAACGCGCGCAAAACAAATGTATACTCGAATAATAATTAATACATATAGTCTACTAATTATTATTAATAATTATTTTTTTAATCGATAATTTAACGGGGTATTACAACAAATTACCCATTAAACCCTAAAATTAAGAGTTATTCAACTCTTCATGGTATCAGAGCCAACGGTGGTTCAATGTACCAAAAGTCGGTCATTAGCGTCATCATTTACCCATACTTACCTATAATCATGTCGGAAACCAACGAACAAAAAACCATAGTGGATGTAAGTGAACAACCAGTTACAATGAACCAGCTACTCGAAATCCTAACCCAACTAAACACAAATCGAACCAACCAGAAAGGAGGCTCAATTCAGGCCATCAACTTCCGGGAAAAATTGAGTCATCAAAATTATACAAAATGGTCTAAATTGATGTACCTAGCCATAAGTGGGCGAGGGAAGCTTAATCACATCATTGCCCCCTCTCCACCAAGAAATGACCCAGGTTATTCAAAATGGATCCAACAAGATGCTCTAGTCATTTCTTGGATTATCGAGAATATTAAGACCGAATTTTTCAATCAATTTCTTGTCTATACAATGGCTCGTGATTTGTGGAAGGGGATAGAATCTCTTTATAGCGATGGACAAGATGAACTACAAGTATATGATTTGACTGTCATAGGCAACACCATGAAACATAATAGATATTCCATCGAGGTGTTTTATGGGAAAATGTCAACAATATGGAAGGAGATCGACAAGCGAGTCCCCAATCCCATGAAACACTCCGAGGACATCACAATATACAATGAAATCACACAGAGACAGAAGTTGTACCAGTTCTTATCAGGGATTACCGAAACCTTTGACCAAGATCGAAGGGACATACTCAACAAAATACCCTTACCATCAATTGAAGAAGCCTATGCCATTATCAGAAGAGAAGTCTCTAGAAGAGAGATTCTGACCAAAAAACCATCATCGGAGTATGACTCCTCAGGGATCGTGAGTGGTCTAATCACAAAACAACAGCCATTATTGGAAACTCAATCCTCAAGATCTGGACATAACTCAAGATTAAAACCGTACAAAGCAATAAACTAGCGGGAAGAAGATGATAAAAATCACCTCCATTGTACCTACTGTGGCAGAAGTTGACACATAAAGGAAGGGTGTTTCAAACTAGTGTACTTTCCAGATTAGTGGGAAGAACACCATGCTCGAAAAAAAGGGAAAGAACTGAGCAGGAGAACTGAAGATAGAAGGAAGGGAAATGGATCTCATGCGTTTTTGGGGACCGCTAACTTACCTGAGGAAGAAAAAAGAGATGGATCAATGGAAGCCATGAAATAGGAAGGTAACATGAGGAAGGAGACAGGTAATGAAACGACTCACATGAGCCGACATGACCCCAACCCTAAAATCCCTCACTTTCCTTTTAAAACTCCTATATATACACCCATTTCCCTAAACATTTTAGAAACCCCAAATACTCCCAATTCCAGTAATTTCCTCAGGTGTTCCAAGGGCCACGGTTCCTCTAAAACAAATAAAAAATGGATCTTTGATTGTGGTGCTACCGGTACTCTGACATTTGACCTTGATGATTTTATTTCAATTAAACCTTTAAGACCTTGATGATTTTATTTCAATTAAACCTTTAAAAACATCCCTCATTCAAACATAAATGGAGAGTGTGTAGAAGTTCGTGGTGGAGGAACAATTAATGTTCTTCCTAATATTAAATTATATAATTTGTTGGCCCATTTGAGTTTTGATGATGACTTAACTTTTATAAACAAACAAATTGTTTTTGAGATTGTTTTTGTAGGTCATATATCCGATTATTAAAGATCGTCGATAGCACCTAAGAAGTTGTGAAAGAACATTACAAGTCTACGTTATATGCTGGAAGTCATAAGGGACTGTTCCAAATTGGTCAAAATCGAAGACTGTCTAAACGGAGACAATGCAGTGTTCCCAGCGCAACTGGTCAGAGAATTGGTCAACGAAATATTAAGAAAATAAATTTTTGTTTTTATTTTCCTTTTATTCAGTTGTACGGGTGGAAAAACTAATTGGCACAAGGAGATAAATTGGCAATTAAACTAAACAATCCTTAAAATAGTAAATCCTAAAAAACTCCTTAAAATTAGGATATTATCTATTTTTAGTTAAAAAGCCCATAAGTACTTGGAGTAACCTCCAAGTATTCTATTCTTAGCCCTATAATACCGTGCCTCTACTCCCGTCATTTGGGATCATGGGCTTATGGGTTTAAGGACTATCATGAGGTTATAAATATAACCTTGCAACCGGCACAAATTGGAGAGAGACATACAAAAGAAAAATCTGTCTAAGTGCCCAAGGGAGAGAAATATTCATGTAAATTCTATCGAGTGCTCCCACAAAATATTTCGTGAGTTCTAAATCAAGAAGAGGAAATTTTAATTGCTTTTAATTGCCAATCAATCCATTAAATATTTCCTTGTGCCATTCTTAGTTTTTACATCCAATTTGAGAATATTATTTTGTAAGGGAATTCTTGAGTGTGTAAACTTAGACTTGGGGAAGTCTAAGGGGGAATTAGAGAATCTTGTGTAAAGAGAGAAGAGAAGTGAGAAGGAGAATTCAAGAAGGAGAAGTAGAATAGGCCTAGAGAAGAGAAGAGAAATTTTATGTAATAAAGAAGTGTAATTACATAAAATATTAATAAGAGAAGTTGAAATCCCAAGTGGGTCATGGCTTTCTTTCTTTGGCCAAGAAAGTTTTCCACGTTAAATCTTTGAGTTCTTTATATTTTCTCTTTATTGCTTGAAGTATTTTTCATTAAATAATTCCGCAAGAAACAGGGCGAAAAATACTACTAAAGGAGACACAACAATTCACCCCCCCCCCCCTCTTGTTGCGTTCTATATCTCTAAGTGTTTCTACAATTGGTATCAGAGCCCTGTTCCTCATTTGATCAGGAAACCCTGAGAGCCGTATCTTGGTGTATTAGAGATGTTAAAAGTGAATGAACGCATGGAAGAAGGGTACTCTACTCAGAGACCACCAATGTTTGATGGGAAATTTTATACATACTGGAAGAATAGGATGGAAATCTTCATTAAAGCCGAAAATTATCAAGTTTGGAGAGTCATCGAAGTTGGAGATTTCGAGGTAACAACTACCAACTCCAATAACGAGACTGTTCCCAAACCGATAACAGAATATGAGAAGGAAGATTTTCAGAAAATGAAGATGAATGCTCTTGCCATCCAGGAGTCCAAAGATTTTACAAAATTCAATCTGGAAGAGTTGGCTGGTTTCCTTATGATCCATGATTTTCATTTGGGAACAGCTGACAGTTCCCGAAACAAAGGCTTGGCTCTGGTAGTAGATGATCAAGGAGAGACAGTAGCACTCGAAGAGGAAGAAACTGCCAATCTATGTCTCATGGCCACTCACGACGAAAATCCTAAAGGAAAAGAGGTATTGTCTTCTAATTCATTTCCTAATTACCTATTCAAATTGGATAAATATGAATTGATTAAAATGATTTTGGAGACACAAAATAATCTTGAAAAACAAACAGCCATCTGTCTCCAAATAGAGAAAGACCTTGAAACTAGTAAAGACCAATTGTCCTACTTAAATTCTTTTAGTTCCGATGTGCAAACTCGATTCTTTGATTCACTGGATAATAACGTGATGTTAAAAGAAGCTTTAGAAAAGGTTAAACAAGAAAACATCATGTTAAATATTGAATTAAATCAACATAAGTTGTTAGAAATAGAATTGAGTAATGAGTCTAATAAGGAGATTAAAATCGTTTTTAATAAAATGAAATTAGACCTAGAATCCGCCATATATGAAAATGAACGACTAAGGCTTGAATTAAATTCAAGAGAAAAAGGGAAAATCAAAGAGGTTCCCAAATGGATTCTCAATGCTAAAACTAAAGGAACTGAAGGTTTAGGATATAACAAATATGATAAAAAGAAGAAGGTCTATGTCGATCTCCCAAGTAGTAAGGTCTGTTCCTTTTGTGGCAAGACGGGGCACCTGAAACACCAATGTTTAAAAAAGGAACAGCATAATAAAACGAACCAAATATATGTCGATAGAGTTTGGATAAAGAAATATGATTCATGTATAATCGACATGGAACCCAAGGATGGCTGGGTTCCACCCTCTAACAACTAAGTTCGTTTTGCAGGTTCTAGTGAGGGGGAACAGCTCATGGTATCTCGACAGTGGCTGTTCCAAGCACATGACAGGCGATAGATCAAAATTTCTCTCACTGGAAGCCTATGATGGAGGAACTGTGACCTTTGGCGACAACATGAAAGGAGCAATAATTGCGAAAGGAAAGATAGGAAGGTCAAGTTCCCATGCTATAGATAATGTATTTTTGGTCGAGAATTTAAAACACAATCTTTTAAGTATTTCTCAGTTTTGCGACAAAGGTAACTCTATAAACTTTACTTCTGAAAAATGCATGATTTCTAGGAACGACACAAGTGACACCATACTGGAAGGAATCAGAAAAGGGAACACCTACGTGGTGGACCTGCACATTGTTCCTAAAACCAGTCTAACGTGTCTGAGCGTTATAGAAGATGACCCTCTTCTTTGGCATAAACGATTAGGTCATGCTAGTTTTTCATTGCTTAATACTCTACGATCTAAAGACCTAGTAAGAGGATTACCGTCCCTTAAATTTCAAAAGGATGAGGTGTGTGATCCATGTGCCAAAGGAAAACATGCAAGGTCATCCTTCAAACCCAAAAATGTCGTGACCACAACAAGGCCACTTGAATTAATTCATATGGATCTTTGTGGACCAATGAGAATCCAAAGTCGCAGTGGTAAGCGATATGTATTTTTTATTGTTGATGATTATAGTAGATTTACATGGACTTTATTTTTATGTAGCAAAGATGAAGCATTTGATGAATTTGTTGCATTTGCCACTAAAATTCAAAAATCTAGTAATAATCAACTTGTCCACATAAGATCGGATCATGGTAAGGAATTCGAAAATTCAAGATTTATGAACTATTGTAATGAGCATGGTATAAGTCATAATTTTTCCGCACCTAGAACACCACAACAAAATGGTGTGGTTGAACGCAAAAATAGAACCTTAGAGGAAATGGCTAGAACCATGTTAATAGCTAGTGGTTTACCTAGAAATTTTTAGGCCGAAGCCGTTAATACTGCATGCTACATATTAAATCGAGTATTAATTAGACCGATCACTTCAAAAACCCCCTACAAACTATTTAAAGGAATTAAACCTAATATTTCATATTTTCGAGTCTTTGGATGTCGATGTTTTGTGCATGTAAATGGAAAAAGAAATATAGGTAAATTCGATGAAAGAAGTGATGATGCAGTATTTCTTGGCTATTCATCTCACAGTAAAGCTTATAGAGTTTATAATAAGAAAACTATGTGTGTTGAGGAATCTGTTCACATTATATTTGATGAAACTAACTTTATGACAAGTGAACAAGAAACAGGTGATTTTAAGATAGGTCTTGCAAATCTAAACGATGAAGAATATATACAAAAGGAGCAAGATCAACTAGAACAACAACAGGTTCAGAATGCTGAACCAATCAAGTTCAGGAACAACAGGCGGATTTGGAACAGCCAGATGTTCCTAATCCAGAAATTCCCAGAGAAGTTCAAGAAGAAACAATTGAAGCTGAACCAAATGAGAGTCAAGTCAGTGAGCCTGCTTCCACATCAGTCTCCACAAGAGACTTTGTCCCAAAGCCGTGGAAACAACAAAAGTCACATCCACTAGACTTGATTCTAAGCGATATGGGAAAAGGCATACAAACAAGGTCCCAAATGAGAAACTTCTGTGCACATCTCTCAACTTTGGAACCCAAGAATCATGAAGAAGCACTACAAGATTCAGATTGGGTTGTAGCTATGCAAGACGAATTGAATGAGTTCGAAAGAAACAAAGTGTGGCACTTGGAATCAAAACCCAAGAACAAAAAGATAATTGGTTTAAAATGGGTTTTTAGGAACAAGCTGGACGAGCATGGCACAATAGTCAGGAATAAAGCAAGGTTGGTGGTAAAAGGATACAATCAACAGGAAGGTATTGACTATACTGAAACTTTTGCTCCAGTTGCTAGATTAGAAGCTATTAGAATTCTTATTTCATTTGCTGCTTTTATGAATTTTAAATTATATCAAATGGACGTAAAATGTGCATTCTTAAATGGGTTTCTAGACGAAGAAGTATTTGTGGAACAGCCGCCTGGCTTTGAAAACCCAATTTCTCCGGATCACGTCTACAAGCTTGATAAAGCTCTTTATGGGCTAAAACAAGCACCTAGACAATGGTACGAGAGATTATCTAAATTTTTGATTGAGAACAAGTTTATAAGAGGTAAAATTGATAAAACCTTATTCTTTAAGAATAAAGGTTCGGATATTTTAGTTGTTCAAATATATGTTGATGATATCATTTTTGGTGCTACTCATGAATCGTTATGTAAAGAAATTGCTAACCTAATGAGTGCTGAATTTGAAATGAGTATGATGGGAGAAATAAATTTCTTCCTATTGGTTTGCAAATTAAACAAACTGCTAACGATATTTTTATACATCAACAAAAGTATATAAAAGAACTTCTAAAGAAATATGGACTAGATAGTGCTAAGACAAACCATACACCCATGGCCACTAACATAAGATTAGATGAAGACTCTAACGGAATTAGTGTTGACCAAACTATGTATAGAGGCATGATAGGATCACTACTATACTTAACTGCTAGTAGACCAGATATATCCTTTAGTGTTGGTTTGTGTGCTAGATTTCAATCGAATCCTAAAGAATCACATCATACGGCTGTGAAAAGAATTCTAAGATAATTAAAGGGAACTGATGACTTGTCCCTATTTTATCCGAAAAGTGATGTCTATGACTTGAAAGGGTATAGTGATGCAGATTACGCAGGTGATCTAGTGAATAGAAAAAGTACATCAGGAATGGTATAGTTTCTTGGCTCTTGCTTGGTATCTTGGTGTTCCAAAAAACAGAACACAGTAGCTTTATCCATTGCTGAAGCTAAATACGTAGCAGCAGCAGCCTGCTGTTCCCAAATGCTGTGGATAAAACAACAGCTAAGAGATTTCGGTATTAAACTTGAATGTGTTCCTATTTATTGCGATAATACTAGTGCCATTTGCATTTCTAAAGATCCGGTGCATCATTCTAGAGTTAAACATATTCATATTAGGCATCATTTTCTAAAGGACAATGTCGAGCATAAAAACATTATTGTTAAACATGTCAATACTAGTGATCAAGTTGCAGATATCATGACTAAACCGCTTCCAAGGGAACAATTTGAAAAGATGAGGTTGGAGCTAGGTATGATCAAGCTTCATTAAAAGTTTAATGCTAGCATTCCTCCTCTAAGCAACGTGAAAATTGGAAGGGTTAGATCAACCACAACAACCAAGATTGAAAATTCAATCATTGCGAGATTTAGGTATGCAACTATCTAAGTATGTGCCATAAAATGTGTCTTGATTGCTTGCTTAAACTGAATAGACCAAGTAGCATATTTTACTTTATTTTATTATATTAGTCACATATTATAAAATTATTTTTCAAAAATCACAAAAAATTATTTTATTTTTCCACAAATTCCAGCATTTTATTTTATTTTATTTCATTTCGGTGAGCCAACTTAATTTAAGAAGTAGAAGACGGATCATTAGGGTGTTCTGAAAATCAGTTACTTAAACCGCTACATTCAACGAACCTATCCTTAAAAACTTAATAACTCCTCGTTACACCTCCTAATACACATGCAAAACCGTCAATTGGAAGTTGTACAAACCCCTCATAAACCTTACCTTCATCCCTTTAAAGCCCACTTATTCACGTCTCCTCCATCCCACTCTCCATAATTACCAAAGTACAACTTCATTTCAATTCTCCAAGAAAACCGTCCATAAGCTATATTCTCTTTCCTCCAAAAACCCTCATCTTCATCTCCAAACAAAACCATGAAATCGCCAAGATCATCATCAATCAGCAAGGGAAAAAGCCCTAAATTCGTTTAACATTTTTAGGGGCTCATGACAAAAAACGGTTCAGTCACAACTCACTGTCTCCTCTTCATAAATTGCTGTATAACATTGCTAGGAGATTTATCTTACCACATAGATCAAAACGTAGTGAGGTAAATTTAAGAGATGCGACTTTGATTTACTGCTTAGCAAATCACGTAAAGATTAATTTTCCGTCTTTGATGCTATCACATTTGGCCGATTGCATTGAAAAGAAGACTATGGTTGGATATGGTGGCTTGTTAATCTATATCTTTAAAAAGTTTGGTGTGCCTCTTGAAGGACTAGAATTTCCAATGAGTGCTAATAATAAAATAGGTGCTAAGTGTCTTAACAACTTGCATCTTAAATTGAATAACAATGGGATTCTAGAGGATGTAGAAGAAGATGTTGAGTTTGTGAGTTCCGGTGAGGAACAAGAGGAAGAAGAAACAGAAGTAAATGGGGAGGATTTGGAAGAAGAAAACCAGGAGCCTGTTCCCACTGCCACCACTGAGGCAGACACAGAAAAGGAACAGGGGGAAGCAGTAAGTAAGGGGGAACAATCTGAGGAAGAAGAAGTGGAACTGAAGGAAGTAAAGTCCAGTTCAGAGGACGAGGAAATGAATGTGCCTCTCAAGATGATGAGCAAATTTTATTTAACCGCAAGCGCACGGTGTACGCGTAGTGCGGGTCGAACACAAGGAGGCTTAATAATTCCAAATTGTATGTTTATGACTAGCTAAGACAAGGGTTAAACAAAAGGTGTAAGGTGATGTTCTAATCCTAAGATGCAAAAGCTAAGACAATAATAAAAATGATGTATAACAATGATATGAAAGACACTAGGGCGTCGGGTATCACCCAATTCTAACATGAAATTCAATCACTTTCATGATTGTATGAAATTGAGCCATAAATATGAGAGAACGTGATCTAATTAGTCTCAAGCTTCCGCTCTATTGACTAATATCGATTTAAGACCAACTAGCATTAATCCTCAAACTTCCGTTCTATTGGCTAATACTAGAAGGAATTTTAACTCAAATATATCTCAATCCTAAGTTAAACCAATCCTCAAACTTCCGTTCTATTGAAAAGGCTAACAAAGATATTTAAATCAAGACTCATTAAGCGTAGGTTCAATCATCGACTCAAATCGCACATAATCAATCAATAAAATATCAATCCATGCTTCGAATTAGGGATTTCACCCTAACCCTAGATAAAGAAACTACTCACTAGCCATGATCATAGAAAACATACAACAAACAATAGACAATAATGTAAAAAGAGATAATGAAACAACGAAACTTACGGAACGAGAAAATAACATAAACTGAAGTGCCGAAATCAAATGCTACAATGGTTCTTCAAAGGTTAATTGAAAGAAAACTAAGAAAAGCTCAAAGGAAAGTTACAGGAAATTTAAAACTGAAAACTCAAATCTCCTCCTACAAGAAAAATAACTGCCACTATATAAAGTGGTTCCAAAAATTGGAAGAAAACCGTCAAAATAATGCCCGGATTAAGAAAGGCGACGAGCGGCGCTTTATAGGGCGACGATCGTCGCTCATCTGCTGGAGAAATCATCGCTGCTGCTACGGATAAGGCGACGAGCGTCGCTTATGGGGCGACGACTCGTCGCTCCGCTACGGCAAAATCATCAATAATTGCACGAATTGGCGACGAGCGGCGCATAAGGAGCGACGACTCGTCGCTTTGCTACGACATGCCAATAAATAATGCTGATTAATGTGCGACGAGCGGTGCACATGAAATGGCTCGTCGCTTGGCCTTTTTGTTGCACTTTTCTCCACTTTTCTTGCCTTCTCCTCATCGGGACTAGCTTGTGGCCCGGTCTCTTCACTTGGCAAGGGGTCTTAGGCTATTTCTCCAAGCCTTCACCCTCTTATAACTCCGAAATGTACCTAAAAACTCCGATTTTGCCTCAAAAATCACATAAAACATGGAATTGACCTCAAGAGACAAAATGTACACAAAACACTACAAATATACCTAAAAACCCACTAAAACTACAATTAAGGAGCGTAAAATGAACACGGATAAGTGCAAATAATTGCACTTATCACAAGAACATTAAGAAACAACTTGTGCTCAAGAGCAGGAGGTTGGCGTCCAAACATTCTTCGTGCTTAGATGATGACATGACCTCTCAGACTCCTCCATCACCAAAGCCAAACACACCTACACCATCCCATATTCCATCACCACCACCATCACCTATTTCCACTTCACCACCACAACACCCAACTGGTTTTGATGATGATCAACCCGCTGTCCCTCCTCCTATTACTCTCGATTTCTTGCTTACCAAATTTATTGATTTTCAGTCTCAGTTAATTGCTTTTCAAGAAGAAGTTCGTGTTTCACTTGCGTCACTCACTGACCAGCTCACTCAGATGGAATCCCGTCTTGGTACTAAACTGGACACGGTGGAAGTGCAAACCGAATTTATCGATGAAGAGACTGCACCTTGATCCCTCCGTCTGCTTATTAAATCAATTTCTGTAAAATTTAACTTTTGTTGGCCTCATCAACTATTTCACTAAACAATTTACTATCTAATTTATCGATGAAGAGCTTGCATTTCTTGATTAATGTTTAGGCATTTGCTTATATAGTTTGCTGCTTACTTTCTCAATGTGTCTAACGCTTGCCTTAGTGCTGTGGATTGATAAAAACCCCTACTTTTTGATTGATGTCAAAAGGGGGAATAAGGCAACAAACTTAAGTGGTGTCTTGAGAATGCTTGTGCTTAACTTAGTCTTTGTTTGTTCTTTAAAATGTTTTTACATGGTTTCTGTTTTTATATGTTAAAGGATCATGTTTTGGTTTATTATGCTTAGTTTATGATCATGGTTTAGGTTATTAGATAAGCTACTCTCTACGCATGCTTAGTTATTTGGATTATCTGATTCACTTATGTTTTACTAAGATTCTTACAAATTCACAACATGGAAGTTCTTAAACTATTGTGTTTATTGTTTTATATAGTTGTTTATATTTTTAAAAATTGATTAATTTTTGTAATTTTGAAAACTTAAGTCATGTTTAACCACATGATTTTTAACAAGTTTTTAAAATTTAATTTATTAGAGTAATACGTTTTTTGGAGTTTAGTAAATTATTTGTAACGATTTGATTTGCTAAATATGTTTGAACTTGTGATTAATCTCTAGCATGTTCAAGGTATCTGTTTTACTCTATATGTTTTACTTAAGTTTGTTTATAAAGTTTGCCATCATCAAAAAGGGGGAATTTGTTGGCCCATTTGAGTTTTGATGATGACTTAACTTTTATAAACAAACAAATTGTTTTTGAGATTGTTTTTGTAGGTCATATATCCGATTATTAAAGATCGTCGATAGCACCTAAGAAGTTGTGAAAGAACATTACAAGTCTACGTTATATGCTGGAAGTCATAAGGGACTGTTCCAAATTGGTCAAAATCGAAGACTGTCTAAACGGAGACAATGCAGTGTTCCCAGCGCAACTGGTCAGAGAATTGGTCAACGAAATATTAAGAAAATAATTTTTTGTTTTTATTTTCCTTTTATTCAGTTGTACGGGTGGAAAAACTAATTGGCACAAGGAGATAAATTGGCAATTAAACTAAACAATCCTTAAAATAGTAAATCCTAAAAAACTCCTTAAAATTAGGATATTATCTATTTTTAGTTAAAAAGCCCATAAGTACTTGGAGTAACCTCCAAGTATTCTATTCTTAGCCCTATAATACCGTGCCTCTACTCCCCGTCATTTGGGATCATGGGCTTATGGGTTTAAGGACTATCATGAGGTTATAAATATAACCTTGCAACCGGCACAAATTGGAGAGAGACATACAAAAGAAAAATCTGTCTAAGTGCCCAAGGGAGAGAAATATTCATGTAAATTCTATCGAGTGCTCCCACAAAATATTTCGTGAGTTCTAAATCAAGAAGAGGAAATTTTAATTGCTTTTAATTGCCAATCAATCCATTAAATATTTCCTTGTGCCATTCTTAGTTTTTACATCCAATTTGAGAATATTATTTTGTAAGGGAATTCTTGAGTGTGTAAACTTAGACTTGGGGAAGTCTAAGGGGGAATTAGAGAATCTTGTGTAAAGAGAGAAGAGAAGTGAGAAGGAGAATTCAAGAAGGAGAAGTAGAATAGGCCTAGAGAAGAGAAGAGAAATTTTATGTAATAAAGAAGTGTAATTACATAAAATATTAATAAGAGAAGTTGAAATCCCAAGTGGGTCGTGGCTTTCTTTCTTTGGCCAAGAAAGTTTTCCACGTTAAATCTTTGAGTTCTTTATATTTTCTCTTTATTGCTTGAAGTATTTTTCATTAAATAATTCCGCAAGAAACAGGGCGAAAAATACTACTAAAGGCGACACAACAATTCACCCCCCCTCTTGTTGCGTTCTATATCTCTAAGTGTTTCTACATAATTGTCTCTTTGTACCGAATTTGTCTCATAAACTTCTCTCTATTAGTCTATTGACTAGAGAGGTGAAGTGTAGTGTTTTGATGGGCTCTTATTTTTGTGTTGTGCAGGATCTGCGGACAGGAAAAATTATTGGGCGTGGTACTGAGAAAGGTGGGGTGTACTATGTGGACGAGTTGTCTTAAAACGGTTACGCAGCACTTGTTCACGGATCTGTGGAACAACAACTCTAGAAATGGCTCTGTAGACTTGGTCATCCCTCACTTGGGGATCTAGAACATCTTTTTCCTTCATGTATTCTGGCAAAAAGCTACAGACATTCCAATTATCCCTGTTTAAATCATTCTGCTAAACCATTTATAATTAGACATTATGATGTTTGGGGCCTGCTCCTGATGGTGGGCATTCTGTTTTCTCTTATTATGTCTTATTAATTGATGATTTTACTAGTTAGAGTTGGGTGTACTTTGTCAAAAACAAATCAGAAGTGTGCGATGTTTCCATACAATTTTATAAAACGATTATTACCCAATTTCAAAAACAAATTTGGGTCCTACGATCCGATAAGGGTAAGGAATACATCAATCACAAAATGAAAATTTTCTTTTTAGATCATGGACTCTTACACCAAGCCTCATGTCCTAACACTCCACAACAGAATGGCATAGCAGAACAAAAACATCGAACTCTTCTTAACATGGCCCATTCTATCATGATTGAATCTTCTATTCCAAAATCTTTTTGGCCTGAGGCAATTGGCACAGCTAATTACCTTACAAACAGACTTCCCACAAAAAGCTTCAACTATATCAACACCCTAGCTCAACACACAAACTCAACTACCACCCACTCTTACATCCAAAAATCTTTGGATATACAGCATTTGTACATCTTCCTCAACACCCTCGTTCCAAACTCGATCCAAGAGCAGTAAAATGTGTTTTTGTTAGTTATGGGACAAGTTAATAGAGTTACAGATGTTTTGATCCCATCACAAAACTTATGTATGTTACAATGGATAATGACTTTAAGGAAGACTCGTACTTTTATCACCACCTTAGATGTCAGGGGGAGAACAAAACTAAGGATGATCTAAGTTGGTTGACTGTTAACATCGATCACACAGAACAAGTTGACAATGCCATAGAGATTGTATCTGAAGCAATAGTACAACCATCTCTGAGCCACAACCTATCTCTGTGTCTTATCTCTGTCCAATGATTCCCCGAAGGTAATCAAATCTTCTTCTCCTATTGATTATATTGAAAACAACAGCTCTGTCTCTGAGATTGCATAGGAAAATAATCATCTAGATGAAAGCCCTGAAATATGAGAAGAGACATTAGAATACAAACTACCTCCAAGAAGCTCGAGAAGGGTTCCCCCAAAGCGGTATGATCCAGAATATGAAGCAAGAAGATCAAAATACCCGGTTTGAGGGCAGTACCAAGAGAACTTGTTTGAATCGGCTAGAGCTTTTAACACTGCCTTATACTTAAACAATGTCCCTAAGACAGTGGAAGAAGCCCTCAGAATCACACACTAAAGCAAGCTATGGAAGAAGAAATCAAAGACCCTGATAAGAAACAAAACGTGGGAAAAATGCAAAAGCCCAAGAGGGAAGAATGTTGTAGGCTGCAAATGGGTGTTCACAATTAAATATAAGAGCGACGGGACAATTGAGAGTTACAAAACACGTATGGTTGCAAAAGGGTACACACAAACATATGAGATAGATTACTCTAAAACATTCTTTCCGCACTACAAGAAAAATAGTTTTGGGCGACAAAATAAAATGTGGCCCATAGTAAAAAAATTGTCGCCCATAGTATGGGCGTCAAAAATAATATTGTCACAACACATGTAGCCCATTAGTTGTGGCACATCATAAAAATTTTGGGCGTCATAATTTTTTTGTAGCCCAAGTGATAGATTATGGACTTCATATCTATGTTGTCGCCCAAGTGAAAAGTTTGGGCGTTAAAATACTATTGTCGCCCATGCCTGCACTTTGGCCTGCATATGGTTGTTGTCGCTCATGTATTCGTTTTGGACTACATATGGTTAATGTCGTCCAAGTATGAGTTTTAGGCTGCATATGGTTGTTGTCACCCAAGTATAAACTTTGGGCTACATATGGTTATTATTGCCCAAAACTACTGTGTTTGGGCGTCATAAGCATTTGTCGCCCATATGTTTACTTATTATGTCACCATAATGTTGTACACTACTATATTTATGGTCCATAATTGCATATTGATCACATTGTAGGGATCTCCATGTTATACATTCTTTTGATTTTCTTGTAACATAAAAATGTTGAATACTCAAGAAAAAAGACAATATATTATCAAGTATTGATCACAAATGATCTTAAGTCATAAAACATCATATCTTCAAAAAAAAAGTCATAAATCATAAACACCGATAATAAGTCCTATAGTGCTAGACTACTAGCTCATATGCATTAAGATAATATTTTAACTATAAAACTATCAATATCAGAAAAAGCCTTCTTCGAGACGATCTTGAACTCTCATAAACATATTGTAAATGTTGCCACAATTACCTGAAAAATAAACTGAAATTTTTTAGAATATGCATAAATACTAGAATAGACGAAATAAGAGCATTTATACCACAATCAACAAAGGCATACTCTTAGCTTGCTACTTGACATTGAAGAACAATACAACATCAATAAAAATAAGCTAATATTATTTGACCCAAAGGAAGGGTAGAAGCAACATGTACAGAGAAAGTCTACATTTCAATGCAACTTTTATATATAAAACATTTTGCACATCTTTTATCGTAGGATTCAGGTCTTATGCAATCGAACACCTTACAATTGCACAAGACAACCTTATTCTTTCTATTATATAAATTAAATAAATAGGTTTATTCCAATAAGTTAGAAATAATTAATTGAAAGGTCCATAGTACACGTAAGTGGGTTGTTATTATGGTTACAACAACGGTAACTTGAAACTTTATTGAAAGAAAAAGGTATATATTCTTACTAAGATTTAGGAGGTTAGAAAATGGAGTTAGTTGTGGCACCATCCAGTAGAAGTAGATTGTAGATGAGATGGTAATGGTATTTGGTAAAGTACCAACAAATCTACTTCATATTAAGAGTTCCAACAGATACTTATCTTCCAATTATGGTATACGCCTGCTTTTAGCTAGCTTTCATCCATCCTAGGCTATTCTATACCTGCTGCTATAGTATTATTTTAGCTTCCATCTGTGAATCCAAATACTTTCATAAATGATCAACACCACAGTTAAATCTCTCCCTAAGTATTTGTAATGGAAAAGTAAAGGAAGGATAGAAGCTTTAATAATATTAAAATATATGGGTATTAGTACACTTTCATACATGGAAAACCACAACCCAATCTAACTTATGGGATTTCATGCCTAATAAAAGACCCCATAAATTAAAGCAGCTAGACGAGTAAGGTACTAGAGTTCTATTCTGTCCCAACCTTTCAAGAACCTGGGAGCAACAACTTCAACAAGATACCAAACCAGCAAAAAGTTTAGGGTAAGAACACATTGCCTCATAAAACACACATGATAGATTGACAACCATAGAAGTAATAACGAAGGTAGACAAAACAACAGTCACTAGTAAGCCATAGAATATAAGCCACAAAAGAATTAATGAATACATACCAATTTAAGATGAGTTTTGTATCATTCTTGCCATCTCAGCCATCATATCTTGTTTTAATTTGTTCTCTCTTTCAATCATTTCTTGCTTCAATCTTTGAATTTAATCTTGGAGTGCAGACTCTCGTTCAACCTATGCTTGCTTGATTTGTTGGATTTCATCTCTTACCTCAGCATTAAGGACCACTCTTTTTGCTAACTTTGGTCCAAAACCAAGGCCCCTTATATAACCACTACAATTCTTAAAAACCTTTGTATATGCTTCTTGAGATGTGAGGACATCGACACCATTTTCTTGCATTTCCTTTTGATGCAAATCCTTAAGAGCTTGAAGATTAACAGCGGCTTTAGGGTCTAATCCAGTTGTGGCATGCCTATTATTTAATTTAATAATGTTAGTAAAACAACACTCATAATATTAGCATCATTCAATAATTAAGTAATTTGTATCACAATACCTATGGGTCTTTTCATATAGTTTCACATATAGTGGTTCATCATCAACTTGTGTTGAAGGATCATGCTCAGAACCTTCTTCACCATCTTTTTGTGAACCTTGAGGTATATTTGAGGTATATTCGAGTTTGATTTCTGGTCCACATTTTTGAGACCCAGATCGTTATAGACCCTTTTGCATCAATTTTTTTTATATTATATATTAGTTATTATGTCTATTTAATAGTTTGTTTGGAACTTTATTATAATTTGGAATATTAATTGATTTGAAACTTTGTAGATTTATGAAATTTGAAATGTGTTCGTTGTACTTGTATCTATACTTTTAAAATTGAAAGACTTGATGAATTTTTCGTTGTAAGAACTTGAATGTTGAAAAACTTCGTATGTTTGTTTCCTCAATTAGTAAAAAGTATAGAAGGTTCTTGTTATTAATTGAAAATGTTTAAATAATTTTATACGAATGGACACAAATTGTAGAATATAATGTCTCCTAGCTACTCATTAGAATATTGTCTAATTTGCTTTATGAATATTAGTAATCAATCACTTATTTGTGTTTTATTCTTAATTTAGAAGTTAAAGTATAATGAAGTGTGGTCTAGCTAGTTTAATTTGTCTTAATTTAAATTTTATTAATATCAACTTATTATAAGTTTTACTCAAACACGATTACAGAAATATGCGTCTTGGTCTAGATCCAATAAAAGAAATAGGGTCTGGGATCTGGGTCTAACTGGACCCGAACTAGAACTAACCCTTGCCCACCTAATAAAATTTTGGACATCAAAATTCTTTTGATTGTCAAAAATCTATAGCTTATATAGGCAACATTATTAAATTTTGTAGTCTAAATGTTAATTTATAGGCAACAAAAAGTTACATAGTCGCTTAAATGTTATCTATGGGCGACAAATAATTAGTTTGTAGCCCAAAAGTTACGTTATGGGCAACAAAACTTACTTATGTAGTCCATAAGCTACAGCACACAAACTACGTTTGGAAACCAAATGCCTTGCTTTTAGACAACAAATAACAGTATTGTAGCCCAAAAGTTTCCTTTGGACTACAATTGGTAATATTGTAGCCCAAGAGCTGCATTTTGGAAGACAAATTATAATTTTGTGCACAAAAGCTGCCTTTTGACTACAACTGCAATTTTTGTAGCCCATAAGCTGCCTTTTGACTACAACTGTAATTTTTGTAGCCTATGAGCTGCGTTTTGACTACAACTGCAATTTTTGAAGCCCATAAGCTGCCTTTAGACTACAACTAGTAAATATGTAGCCCAAAATCTGACTTTGGACTACAATTGGTAATATTGTGGCCCAAAATCTGCCTTTTGGACGACAACTTGTAATTTTGTGGTCCAAAAGTTGCCTTTGAACAACAAGTGATAATTTTGTAGTCCATATTTATGTATGTGCCACAACTTTTTTTTTGTAGCCCATAAGGAGTAATTTTTGTCGTCCAATCTATATTTTCTTGTAGTGCCGGTAGCAAAAATTGACACCATCAGAGTACTCTTCTGAATCGCGGGAAATAAAGACTGGCCCCTATTCCAATTCGATGTGAAGAATGCTTTCCTACATGGAGAAATACAAGAAGAAGTGTTTGTGCAAGCACCACCAAGATTCTCAGATAAATTCCTGAAAATGAAGGTTGTAGGTTAAAAAGGGCTTTAAACGGCTTGATACAATCCCCCCGAGCATGGTTTGACAGATTCACTCTAGCAATGAAAAAATTTGGTTACCATCAAATGATCAAAGTGATTACGTCCATACGCTATTCCTGAAGAAAAGAGGAAGGTTAATAACTTGCCTCATCATCTATGTAAATGACATGATTATCAATGGTAATGACAAAGAGGAAATACTAGCTCTAAAGGGGTAACTGTTTAGAGAGTTCGAGATGAAGGATTTAGGAAGACTCAAATACTTTTTGGGAATTGAAGTGCTTAGATCCAATGGGGGCATATTTATATGTCAGAAGAAATATGTCATGGATCTACTAGTAGAAACAGAAATGCTAGACTGTAGACTAGCAGAAACACCAATTGTAGTTAATCACGGCTTGCAGACAATAGAAGGAGCAGAAACTGCTAATCGAGTACAATACCAGAAGCTGGTAAGAAAGTTAATCTACCTCTCACATACCCGTCCAAATATTGCCTATGCAGTTGGGATTTGAGCAGGTTTATGCATCAACCACAAACTCAACACATGGAAGCTGTTAACAGATATCTCAAAGGCACACCCGGGAGAGGCATGGTTTTCCGAAGAAATGGTCACCTAAACTTGCAAGACTATACAGATGCTGATTGGGCAGGTGATAGAGATGGAAGAAAATCAACTTCGGGATACTTTACCCTTGTAGGAGGAAATCTGGTAACTTGAAAAAGTAATAAACAGAAGGTGGTGGCCTTGTCCAGTGTAGAAGCTGAATTTCAAAGAATAGCAAAAGGGATCACTGAGGTTCCATGTATCCGAAAGTTACTCATAGAGCTTGGATTTGAATCAAACAGCTGTGAACTCAATTGTGATAACAAAGCTGCAATCAGCATATCAGAAAACCCAGCTCAACATGACAGGACGAAACATCTGGAGGTTGATCGGCACTTCGTAAATGAAAAACTGGAGCATAAAATAATTTAAATTCCTTTTGTTAAATCCAAAGAATAACTTGCAGACATCCTAACCAAAGTCGTAGTGTCAGAAATATTTAAGACACACTATGCAAGTTGGGCGTTCGAGATCCCACTACCCAACTTAAGGGGGAGTCAAGGAAACAATAAAATCGAAATATTACATAATAATATATTTATGTAGATTTTCTTAATCAGAATATTTAGGAGATAATTAGGGGATTGATATTAGTGTAAATATAGCAAGTATATGTCTTTGTAAGCTTTGACTCTATAATCTGTTGATTAACGCAATACAAATTAACCATTAAACCCTAAAATTAAAAGTTATTCAACTCTTCAAATATGATAAGTATTAAATATATAACTCTAGAGTATTATAAAAAATAAAATTTACAATATAAGAAGTTCAAATAATGAAAGTAAAGACATACTTATAATAAAATGATTAAAAAAACCGATCCTAGATCAATTATCAAGTATTATAAACTTGAGCAATAACCAAAAAAAGAAGAGTTCAGTTACACATTTGACGCATGGTCAACTCCCTACAAAGGGAAGAAAAAAAAAAGAAATAAAGAACCTAGAGAATCAATAAAATTGATACTCCCTCCGTTCCTCTTTTTATCTTCTACTTTGGGTTTTTCACAAATATTAAGAAAGAAGGAATATTTGGTGGTAGTGGGTATTATTTTAATTATATAGTAGTGAGAGGAAATTTCTCAGGCCTTGTCGGAGATGCATCCTTGTAAGTCGTCGGGTCCAGATGGCCTTCCCGCGCTTTTTTATAAAAAGTATTGGCATCTTGTCGAGGATGATCTTTGTTCGTTGATTTTGAATTTTTTGAATGGAGGTCATATGCCGTCCAGATTAAATCATACTTTTGTCGCTCTTATTCCTAAAGTTCGGAAACCTGTAGACATGAAAGATTTGCGGCCTATAAGTCTTTGTAATGTATCCTACAAGCTTATCTCAAAGGTGCTTGCCAATCGCTTGAAAAAAATTCTTCCGACTATCATTGATGAAAGTCAGAGTGCTTTCGTGTCTGGACGTCTAATCACGGACAATATTATTCTTTCGTCGGAAATTTTCAATTTCATGCATCATAGTCAAGCCAAGAAAAGAGGGTTCATGGCCTTGAAACTCGATATGAGCAAGGCATATGATCGTGTCGAGTTCAGTTATGATTAAAATGGGTTTCCCCCCGGCTTGGGTCGATAGGGTCATGATTTGTGTCTCCACTGTTTCATACTCTTTTCTTGTGAACGGGCAGCCCACTGATCCGCTTATTCCCCATCGTGGTTTGCGCCAAGGGGATCCCCTTTCCCCTTATCTGTTTCTTTTATGTGCAGAAGGTTTTGTTAGGCTTTTGCGAAAAGCCCATGAGGATAAAGTGCTCCAGGGTATTAAAAACACAAGAACTTCGCCAAGTATTTCGCATCTTTTCTTTGCCGACGACACTCTTATTTTTGCTCGTGCCCATATTAGGGATGCTTCGTCCATCAAATCCATTCTTGAAAAATAAAAAGTCTTTTCAGCTCAAAAGATTAATCTTGATAAAAGTGAATTGTCGTTCAACAAAGGTTTGGGTCGACAAGTCAGAGATAATATTCAGAGTTTTCTTGGGATTAAAGAAGTTTAAAAGCATGACCGATATTTGGGTTTACCTACCATTTTTGAGCGCTCTAAAAAGCTTTCTTTCTTGGGAATCCAGGATCGTATATGGAAAAAACTCCATGGATGGAAAGAAAAGCTTTTGTCTAGAGCAGGAAAGGAAGTCTTGATCAAATCAATTATTCATTCTATTCCGAATTATGTCATGAGCTGCTTTAAGCTCCCCTCTTCTTTCTTTAAAGAAGTTGAGAGTATTACGTGGAGTTTTTGGTGGGGTTCGAATTCTACTAAAGGGATTCCGTGGAAGGCTTGGACTTATCTCTATCGGCCCAAAGAGGAAGGGGGCTTGGGCTTCCGGGATTTAGAAAGTTTTAATGATGCCCTTCTTGCGAAACAATTGTGGCGCCTTCATTCTTTACCTGATTCCATTTTGGCTCGTACTATGAAGTCCAAGTATTATCCTGAGAACTCTATTTGGGAGGCGTGTCTTGGAAACAACCCAAGTTTTGTTTGGCGTAGCATATGGGGTGCAAGATCGATTTTAAATAAAGGTGTTCGATGGAGGGTGGGGGATGGGAAATCGGTTTATATTTGGAAAGATGCTTGGCTTGGGGGTGAGGGGCAACGGAAGATTATTACTCCGCCTCCTCCTTTTATGATTAATGCTAAAGTTCATGATCTTATTGATCCCATCCACAATAGTTGGAATCTTGACATGCTTCATAATCTCTTCTTACCTTTTGATATTGTTCGCATTTTGCAGGTTCCTCTTAGCGTGATTCCCAAGACAGATGAACGTGTTTGGCATGGAAATAATGAGGGCCTATTTAGAGTTAAAGATGCGTATAGATTGGCTTGTTCGTCAAATAGCGCCTCCAGTTCCAATGGTCCGGATCCTATGTGGAAAAAGCTGTGGACTTTGAACATTCCACCCAAAGCAAAGATATTTTTGTGGCGGGCGGTTTGGGATATAATCCCCCACAATGTGAATCTCTCTAAAAAAGGGATATTGGATCATCCTAAGTGCCCTCGGTGTGCTGAGATCGAGACCTCGCTTCATGTTTTCCGAGATTGTTCATGGGTTCAAAAATTCTGGAAGCTTGCTCCTATCTCCATTATGCGTGCTGATGCTACCTCGATTAGAAGCTGGTTCACGGAAGTTCTTGAGTCTAATCTTATTTTTGATGTGGAGCTTTTAGCAACCCTTCTTTGGCATGTGTGGTTCTCAAGGAATGAGTTCTAGTTCGAGAACATTTCTTCTTCTCCTGATTTTAGCTTCAAGCGGGCCAAGGACGGGTTACTCGAATATCATCGGTGGAATTTGACGGCTGGTAGGCAGAAAAAGGTGCGGTTGAAGGCTAAATGGAGTAAACCGTGCACGAGATTCATCAAACTAAACTTCGATGCCTCTCTTCATCAGCAGCGGGGTTGCTTTAGGATGGGGGTCATTGCTCGTAATGATGCTGGTCGTGTTCTATTATCAGCTTCTCAAACGGTTATGCGAGTCGAATCGATCAAGATGGCGGAACTATATGCAGCCGATTGAGCTGTCTCTTTGGCATTGCAATTCCAGTGGCCAAATGTCGAGCTTGAAGGTGATGCTGCGCTTGTAATTGAAGCTCTCAATGGAGTTCGTAATCGTGGTCTTCATGCTCAAACTATCGTTCAAAATATTCAAGCCCGAATGGGTGGCTTTGTGTCTTTTAGATTTTCCTTTTGTTATCGAGAATGCAATGAAATTGCCCACAGATTAGCCCATTGGGCTTCTAGGACTATTTGTAATAATGTTTGGATCAAGTCAAGTCCTCTCTGGATTAGTGATCTTGTAATTTCGGATGCTTCTCCTTAATAAATTCGAGGTATTATTCAAAAAAAAATATATAGTAGTGGTAAGTAATGATTGTATTGGAATTATGAGAGAAAAAATAATTAAATAGTAGTATGAAGTAATGATTGTATTGAAAATATTAAAGAGAAAGTAATTAAATGGTAGTGTGAAATAAGGAAAGTGAAATTTTGAAGGGAGTATTAAGAGATATTATCACTAGTACCTTAGTCCTTAGTCCTTAGTCCTTAGTCAAACACCAATAACCCCAATAAAAGAAATTATGAGTCCTAATAATTTTTGGATAAAAATAAACTAAAATAAAATAAAGATAAATATAAAAGTATTAATTCTTTTCTGAAAAAAGAGAAAAAAATAAAAGAAAAAAACGAAGCTCATCGGTCCGTGTGTTTCTTGGTTCTTTGAAATATTCCAAAAGGTCAGCTTACCAAACTATACCAAACCTCTTTTTTTCTTTTTTTTTTTTTTAGAATTTTGATTTGCATATTTGTTCCAAAGTTTTTTTTTTATATTCTCTCCGAATCATTTTAGATGTCCTATTTTTTTATTTGGTAAAACCATATCAATTGTCTATTTCCTTTTTTGTCTATCTTTTTTTACCTAAATACCTACACTTTTCCAATTTTCAATACCCAACTACCACCTTTACAATTAATTTAATCAATTTAAATACCCAACTACCATCTTTTTAATGGACCCCACACCACCCTTAATAACCGTGAAAACCCAAATGGAACATCTAAAATGATTCGGAGGGGGTATATTGTTGTAATTGGAGTTTATTTCACCGACTATAAAAAATTAATAAAACAAACTACCCTGCATGTATAACAAATTTTTGAATTCAAATATATAAAAAAGAAAAACTTAATTAATCTGAAGTTAAAAATGGAAATTAGTGTTGCTGCTTCTGTTCTCACTTGATGATGACCCGTTGCCCGGCCCGTTTAATCTAATATTCACATGAGTATTATTTCTTCCTTCATTAGTATTATAAACTTCTCCCATCCTTTGCATGAGCATAATGTTCATATTATCATTATCGTTGTTATTGTTGCTTGATGAGATGGAATAATGTACCGGGCCTAGTATTTGTTGTTGTATTTGGGCCACTGGATGCTGGATACCATAACCCTGTCCATATATTTGCGAGCCTGGCCCAGAAATATCAAAGTTGTTGCTCGGCCCGCCCGTGAATTGCTGGACCATGGCTCGGAAGTTGGTGGTATCGGTGTTTAGGAGTGTAGTGGGGGTTCGTCGGGAGGCCCGAGTCCGCTTACGAACGGGCTTGTTGACCCGACCTGGTGATGGGCCTAGTTGGGCCGGACCGGTCTGAGGTGAGGTTGTATTAGGGCTCATGGTTGTTATTGTGGGATCTGAAGCACGGCCCGAGAAGAAGGGGTCGGAGGCCGAGGAGGCGGTGTAGGGTGTCTCCCCTTGGCCCGTGGGCTTAGAGGAGGATTGGTGGAAGTTTAGCCAATCACTAGTACTAGTCATGTTGTGAAGAGGAAGGAGGGATGGAGTTTAAGGATGGGTAATTTGAAGGGAGGAGTAGAGCTTAGAGTAGTTGATTGTGGTGTGTATTTATCTTTGGAGAGTCATTTATAAGTTGGTCAAAGTCATAAATGTTAGGTAATTTTGATAATGACCTTGTAATGTCCCTTTCAAATAATTTTAATTTTTGTTAATCAATATCAAATACTACTTTTTTTTTCAAAAGAATATCAAATACTCGCTCCTATTCACCATATGTGTCCCATTTAACTTTTCATCAATTTTTAGGTAGTCAAATAGGACCACATGTGTAGGAGAGAGTTTAAATTATAGTAAGGTTTAACACATGTGTAAGAGAGAGAGAGTGCAATTTATAGTTAAATGGGACCATATGTGTAGGAGAGAGAGCCTAATTATGGTAAAAAGAAGATATCCAAAATAGAAATGAAACATTTGAAATGACGTGACTCAATATGAAAATGGGACACATGTGCTGAATAGGAGGGAGTATTACTTTATACTCTTTAATTTGCATGAATGAGAAATTGAGTTAAAAAAATGATAATAAATGAAAAGAGAATAGATTATGCGGATGAAACAAAAAGAAAATTAAAATACATTAATGAGATTAAAAGAAAATAGTGAGTCATTATCTAAAAATTAAAATAATGTAAATTAAGCGAGATTGACCAAAATAAAATATGCTACAAATTCAATGAAACGGAGAGAATTATATTCAACGCGGATACGTTTTAAAATTCAAAGTAAGCAAATTAACTTTTTTATGTACAAACGATTTGAAGAATTTTGAACTAAATTGAAGTGGCAAACTTCTTTATCTATATCTAAATGTCATGAATCCTTATAATAAAATGAAAAGTTTCAACAAAACGGATTGTGAGAAGTATTTCAATGAATTTTTAGGCTACTAATTAGAAGTGAAATGTGGAATTATAACTAATTTCCCTTTCTTTTATAGGTTTATTGGACATATTTACCATGTGACGAAATTCAAACATATTCCCAATTTACTGTTGTGCAAAAACCGTTAATGCTTGTACAAATTGAATTATCTTTCATATCCACGATTTGTACAATGTTATGCAATTATTTCATTTGAATCAAAAAAATGTGATATTTTTTTGTAAGCTAAATATGAAAATATTAAGGGTCTATAGTTTGAAGAATAATATTTTTCATAATAATAAATTATGAACTCTACTTAATAAAAAAAATACAAAATTACTTTTTTGTTTGGTTTATTTTTAAAAAATTGAGTATCCTTAATACTGGGTATTAGAAAGTAGAAGAAAACTGATTTTTGTTTTATTTTATTGAGAAACTTTTTGTAAATATATGGAATTTCCTATTCACCCTAAATTTTATATAAAAGCCTTGTTGAAAAATGAGAAATAATTGTTTCCAAAAAAGAAAAAGAAATACTTTTTGGTTAAAATTTTTTTTACTCCAAACACCTTCATATATAATATTATATTATAAATACAATCATGTTCTTAATTGCTAATCAATTGTTACGCCTTTTTCGTGTTGTCACATATGCATCCAATAATATTATGATATAATTCCAAAAAATCCAATGCAATTATGATTATGATACAGTATAATTGATATAAACTTAGTTAAATGCAACATATATACTTTTTAAATTAATTATAGATTAATTTTATGTGATTTTTGACACCAATTCGTAAAAAAATCATATATTTAACCCAAATCTTATCAAATCTTATCTCAAAAAAATCTTCAAGCATTAACTTTCTAATTATTTTTACACATACATAAAAATAAAGATATTGATGATCTAACCTTAATATGACATTTAAATAGGAGCGAATAAGGAAGAATTGAGAGCAAAAAGTAAAAGGCACAAGGTTAGACTAGTAGTGGTCCAACTAAACAAAAGAAGAAGATGGATAAAAGAAGGCAGCAAGCAGCGTCCTAAGTATACTACTCTAATCTATAATACTCTTTTCAATTCACTACTACCGTCCAATTTGCTTTATCGACTCTAATTAATGCAGCTATTTAATTTTTAATATCTCTAATTGTATATAATTAAAAATTATGGAAAGTTGATATTAATAATCCTTACATTGAGACGAATCAGACAAGAGTAAGGAATGAATAGTATCGAAAAAGCAAATAGAACGCTAATGGTTGATTGGAGGGGAGCAGTATAATTCTAGAAGTAAAATGAATGTTTGTTTGTCAAATGGCAAATCCCACTAATTAAGTTATTATTCATTAAATTTGGAGACATAACGATGCTTCCTGGAACCTACGTGCTACGGTAAATCGATTAAATGACATCAGCATTTCACTCCTTCTAACGTCATCATCTGACCATCATCGAATTTTATCATCTATTCAAGGTTAATGGATGGACTGTTTAGACCACTTCTAAATTGCAACTTAATAATCCCATCTGTGCTACTATTGGTTTTGTGTAGCATTCTGCTACGATATTCCACCCATGTACAGTGTAAATATACACAAATATATCAAATTCTAACCACAATACAGTGACTAGAATACTCTCACCGACCCCTCACATTTAGTAGGAAAATTCCGACTATTTTACCGACCAACATACATCAATCGGAAGTCCCGACTGTTTTCCTACTGAGTGCAACTGGTAGGAAAATTCCAATAGTATAGCAACTAACATATTAGTCGGAATATTTTCGACCATCCATTTAGTCGGAAAATAGTCGCTAAATGTGAAGGAAAAAGTGCTGTCAGAGCTTGATCGTAATTAGTCGAAAATTATCCTAATCTTTCTATAAATACTCTTCCCCAACGTAAATTTTTTTTTTCACATTTCACATCCACTCTTTCTCTCTCCTTTATTATCTTCAAATAATACAAATAATTTTAATTTCTTTCATTTAAATTTACATTATTGCTCCCAAATAACAAGGATTTTTAACACGATCAAGGTATGATTTTAATTAAGAATATTTTAATGTACTTTAATTTTCATTACAAGAAAACAGATATTGGGCGTCACTTTTTTTTGTCGCCCATATGTGGTCTAAACAGTGGGCGACAAATATCAAAACTGACGAGATAACTGTCACCCTATCCGCGTTGCCCAAATGTATGAGCTATGGGCGTCACTTATTTTTGTGGCCCAAAGATAAGTGGTATGGACGTCATGTTCCTTTTGTCGCCCACTTGTGTAATTTATGGGCGTCTGTCACTTGTGTGGCCCAAAGATAAGCGTATGGGCATCATGTTTTGTTTGTCGCCCAAATATATAATTTATGGGCGTCATTATCATGTGTGGCCCAAACTACCATATTATGGGCATCATTTCCTTGTGTGGCCCAAAGGTTTAAGTTACTAGAGTCATTTATTTCTGTAGTGAGAACACAAATGTACATCGTTCTAGCCATGTTTTAGCACAAAATGAGATAATTATTGGCCCCCGTATGGCTCAAGACAATATATTTTCCAACATAGAGAGATAAATATAATACTATTAATATACAAAAGAACAAGTATCTTAGTACTAAATTAATATACAAGTACTTGGGGCGACATTTCTTGTATATGTCGCCTAAACACAAATTTTGTGCTGCGTTTTTTTTGAGTGACGCCTAATCAGTTCTTGTGCCACATACTTCTATATGACGCTCAAAAAACATTAAATTTTTAACGCTCAAAATTATTTTTTTTGTAGTGTTTATTTATATATTTAGTTGCATGGAATATTTAATCTATAATATATATATATATATATATATATATATATATATATATATATATATATATATATATATATATATATATATATATATATATATATATATATATATATATATATATATATATATATATATATATATATATATATATATATATATATATATATATTTGCCAAATGATTTGTATTATATACCAAGGAGAGATACAAGAGAAAGAAAACGGTCGGCTAGGACCCACACGACCCATCCAAAAACGCTAACGCTCAAGACAAAAACAACAGAGCGAAAGCCCAAACCCAAAAAAAAAAACACCTACTTGGTTACAAGCATATCTATCATTCTACTGTTAACCCTCCCTACTATTCTAAAGACTATACTATCTACAACCTCCTTCAGATTTAGGATGTGGTTGTGAAAAATCTTCGTGTTGCGTTGCATCCAAATCATCTCCGTCCATAACCCGACTATCAGCTTTGCCCGATCAGTCTTCTTTTTGTTTATTTTACTCATCTCAGTAATTTCAGCTTGGAAAGTGGTCCCATCAAGTTGCCTGGGCAGGAAGCTAAACAGCCTGGTCCGGATATCCCGGGGCAATCAAAAAGAAGGTGCTGCACCGTTTCACTGGCTCCATTGCATAGAACGCACATATCATCTGAGAGGTCTAACTATTTCCCAAGTCTATCCTTTGTGGCCAACCTATTTTGGATAGCAAGCCAAGTGATGAATCTAGCACTTGGGCTTGCAACATTCCTGACCATAATGTTCCCCCACGCGGCCTTAGGCTCTTCAGCTATGAGTAGATCGTAGACCCTGCCAATAGTGAATGAGTCTCCTTTTGTGATGTTATCCCAACCCCCGAGATTCTCCACTAGGTCCCTTTGTTTGATGATTTTCTTGAAAATCCATGAGGCGTGAATAGATGGTCGCACGTCATGGATCTCTTGAGATTTCATATAGTAGCTATGCACCCATTTCACCCATAGATTCTCTTTTTTCCTTGCAATATTCCATAAGTGCTTTAGAATAGCGGCTTTGTTCCAAATGTACATATCTCTAAGGTTTAGGCCCCCTTTGAGAAAGGCAAGACCATTTGTCTCCAAGAGACTGCAGCTTTCCGCGAAAGACCCTCCTTCCCAGTCCAAATGAACGACCGAAAGACATCCTCCACCATCTTGATGAGCCCAAAAATTTTGGATACCGCCAATAACGCTTCGGACCAGCTGGATTCTACCTGCATATGATAACAACCTAGAAGACCAGTAGCCAATCCGGCCCACAATTTTATCAACCAGGGGTCTACAGTCTCTAGAGTTCAATTTCTTGGAGTGTAGAGGCACCCCCAGGTACCGGAAAGGGAAGGCACCTTCCTCCATATGAAGATATGATAGCAGCTTCTCTTTGCTCTGAGTATCCACCCCTGCCATATACACATTGCTCTTGCTAGGATTAGCCTCAAGACCCGAGGCCTTAGAAAACCATTTGAAAGTGTACATCAAGCTTTGGACTGAAGAGAGGTCTGCCCTACAGAACATGAGGAGGTCATCCGCAAAAAGGAGGTGCGTGATGTTCTCTTTCCTGCATCTAGGATGGTATCGAAAACTTGAAGCGAGCCCTTGTTTGTGCATTAGCCTGGAGAGGTATTCCATTGCTATGGCGAAGAGGTAAGGGGAAATAGGATCCCCTTGACAAAGCCCTTTTTTTGCTTCAAAAGGCTTGAGCGGCATGCCATTAACCAGAATAGAAAAAGAGACGGTGGTTACACATGCCTTAATCCAGTCGACGAACCTAGGAGGGAAACCCATTTTTCCATAACCGAGAACAAGAACACCCAACTAATCGAATCATAAGCTTTCCAAAGGTCCATCTTGATCATGCATCTCGGGCTATTGTTTTTACGCGAATACCCTTTAATGAGCTCTGCAGCAAGAAGAATGTTATCTACCATAAGTCTCCCTGGAATGAACCCTGATTGTGCTTGATTTATAACATCTCCTACTACTTTCTGAAGTCTACCTACAAGGATTCTACAAATGATCTTATAAATAACAGTGCAGCAGGCAATAGGCCTAAAGTCTCCCACTCTGTTAGCATTGCTCACTTTAGGAATAAGGGTAACCGAAGTGCAGTTGTAAGGAGGAAATAGAGCATTGTTGTTGAAAACCTCTTGGATGGCGCCAATGAGGTCCTCCTTTATGATTTCCCAAGCCCTCTTAAAGAAGCACACATTAAACCCGTCGATGCCTGGAGCTTTGTTTTCGTTAATCCCGAAAAGAGCTTCTCTGATTTCATCTTCACTCACCCTTTGGATAAGCATTTGGGATTTGGTGTTGTTCACCTTGGAGCCCCCTCTTATAATACTCCTGTCAATCATCTCAAGGCTGGAAGACGTTGTCCCCTGAAGGTTTTTGTAGAACTGGGTCACTTCATTATGAATCTCCTGGGTAGTGTTCAACCAATTTCCATCCTTATCTTGCAGAGCATAGATACTGTTCGAGGCCCTCCTCTCTTTTATGGTAGCATGGAAATAAG
>CM033452.1:17344398-17349398 GCA_019425755.1 Amaranthus cruentus
AATAAAGCGAGCTTGCAACTTATTAATGGTAGTAGAGGGAAAAAAATGATAGCACATACACCCAAAAACACGAAGATGATTATATGATGGATATTGGTGATATAAGACTTGAGTGGGAGAGAAATCTTGTAAAAATTTAGTAGGAAGAATATTATAAGATAAGTCACCATGGCCAACGCATGATGCCAAAAAGTAGATGGCATTGAAGCATGGAGTAAGAGTACGGATTTTTAAATTGATTGTTCGGATTTTACGCTTGGCCTTTCCTAATACATAGCATAGTCTGTCATCTGTTTTGGTGGGGCATGGGCTTGATATGACCAACACTTTATAAGATTGGTATACTATATAAACGTGGTTCGTAGATATGATTTGTCAAGCATTTAATATATAGCCAATTCACGACTTGATACGTTAAGGCTCGTGCTCGTCACGAGCTAATGTTTAAGGGTGACCGACACGGTATCGCACGATCTAAATCGTACATGGCTTGTCATGGCACGACCTGAAAGATACATGGTACTGCTCGACTTTCATGTCTACTTGGTGCATATGAACTTATTATATCACTCAACTTTTGAATCATGCCACAATTATTTTAAAAGCATCATCATACCTAGTGTATCTCGCTTATAATAACTATGATTAGGGTTAATGAAAGACGATAAATCGTACTCATAAATGAGGACGATTCCAAAGAGTCAGTTGATTTGAGAATAATGACAAGACAAGATAAAAAACACAACAAGACAATGCAAGATAAAATTTAAAGCTAATAACAAGACCAGGGAAATATAAAAGAAATCATCACGCTAGAATAATAAACAAGGAAAAGAGGACATAGGTGTAATTGTAGATGACTATCCAAGGTCTAGGACACAAATACACCATCTCTAACTAGTTTATCCTTAGTTAAGTCCTCAAAAAGTGCAACTTGGTCATGTCATTCCATATTTTCTCCTTCCAAATTTTTTAGGCATACCACAACATCTCTTTCCATCTAGTATGATGCTTTCCACCCTTGTCTAAAGCACATCAGTGAGCTTTCTTTGCACATGACAAACCATCTAAATCTACTTTCACGTATCTTTGCAGAGATAGGTGCAACCCCAAGCCACTCTCTTAAAATTCAGTTTCTAACTTTATCCATCTCGGTGTGTGTCACAAATCAACCTTAACATCCATCTTATGCTTATATACCTTATTAACGGCCAAACATTCTATTTGAATACAACAAGGTGGGTCGAATTGCAACTCGATAGAATTTACCTTTTAATTTAGTCAAAAAACTTATTAAGACAATTTTCGTTCGATTTATCCTAACCGAAAATAAATCTCTGTTACTCGTAAACTAAAGTAGCTTAGTAGAAGTAAGGGTGAAGTCCTCAAGGAAAAAGGTGCTAAGATGAATCTTGTGTATAGAATGTAATTTACTAGCTAGATGTTTTATAAAGAATTTTAAAGTGAATATTTAATGGTAAATAAAACAAAGAGCTTAAACAAGGATTGATTCAATACTATGGAAAAGTTATTGAGTTCAATTCGGTTAAAATTGCACTTAAATATTTTCATGTCTTCTACAACCTTTTTCAATGCATATAATTGTCTATTGTGAAGTTTGAACTTCATTTTCTCACTATAACCATATTGATAACATCATCATCATCATCATCATCATCATCATCATACCTAGTGTATCTTGCTCATAGGAACTATGACACAACCAGAAGGTTTTCATGATCCAGAAAATCCTAAGAAAGTATGCAAGCTTAAAAAATCCATTTATGGATTGAAGGAAGCATCTCAGAATTGGAATCTGTGTTTCCATGAAGCAATCAAATGTTTGCTTTTCTCAAAAATGAGGATGAACCTTGTGTTTACAAGAAGTTTAGTGGGAGTAGTATTGTCTTCTTGGTTTTAGATGTTGATGACATATTACCCATTGGAAACGATATTCCCATGCTTGACTCGGTCAAAGAATGGCTAAAGAATTATTTTTCTATGAAAGACCTTGGAGAAGCTGAGCACATTTTGGGGATCAAGATCTATAGAGATAGGTCTAAACAATTAATTGGACTTAGTCAAAGAACTTATATTGATAAGTTTCTTACAAAGTTCAAGATGGAAAACTCCAAACAAGGTTTTCTCCCCATGCAACATGGTTTGTCGCTAACCAAGACTTAATGTTCTTCAAACATTGATGAGATTAAGCGAATGATTAGTGTACCTTATGCTTTAGCAATAGGGTCCATTATGTATGCCATGATTTGCACTCGACTAGATGTTTCATATGCTTTGAGTGTGTGCAGCAGATACCAATCAAATCTAGGTGATGCATACTGGAATGCAACTAAGAATATCCTGAAGTACTTGAAAAGAACTAAGAATCATTTCTTAGTCTATGGAGGAGAAACTGAATTAAGGGTTAAAGATTACACTAATATGAGTTTCCAAATGCACGAAGATGACTTTCTATCTCAATCTAGTTTTATCTTTTGTTTGAATGTAGGGGTTGTGAGCTAAAAAGTTCAAAGCAAAGCACAATAGCTGATTCTACGGCAGAGGTTGAATATATTGCTGCGAGTGATGCATCAAAAGAGGCAGTGTGGATGAAGAAATTCATTTCAGATCTAGGAGTAGTACTTAGCGTTGAAAATGGGATTGTCTTGTATTTGTGATAGTCAAGGTGTATTTTCTTACAATTAGTCACAAATGTAAAGACATTTGGTTATGTTTGTTTATGTTTATCAATAAATATGATTGTTCTTATTTAAATATGGTTTGGTGTTAAATAAAATGTCCAAAGTATTTAATAATATTCAATAGGTTTGTCAAATACGTAATTTGATGAATGAAACCCTATAAATGAACTGAATTATTTAAAATACTTTTTGTCCCTAGTCTAAATCATTAATTTGGACATAAATAATTTTCTAAAGGACTGGTTTGTAAGTTGATTGATAGCGCAGTTTCATGGGCTATAGGGACTTAGAGATGTCTAGTCATTCACATGGATATGTATAATGATACATATTGGACAGACCTACTTGATATTCTTCAAAATTGTTTGGATATTTTCATTTCTATATTTAGTGGATTCCTTTGACATAAGTATGACATTATTCTCATAGATGATTAGTATTTTCTTGACATTCTCAAACTTCATGCCATCAAAGGAGGTAATAAAGAGATTGCTCAGATTTGCTCAAAGTTTAGTGGGAGTTTTGGTTATGCAAGACTGGATAAGTCCTCCTATTATTAGGATTGGTGTCTATGGCCCCTTGAAGAGTTAAAACTGAAAATGCATGGTTGTGCTCAAATGGATTAAAGAGTTAATCATTTGTTTCGACAATTCATATTCAGATTTCAGGAAATAAAGTTGAACATTAGTATATGTGACGTGAGTCGTCATTATACTATCAAATTTTAACATTAAGTGCCATAAGGAATTTAAAATTACACACTTGTTTTAGGACAAGTGGGAGATTGCAGGAAATAAATGTCCTAATAATCAAGTGTAACTACTAAAATATAAATAGGATATAATATGGAGACTAATACATTCGATTATATTAGGTGGTCATAGTGTTTTGCTAGAAACCAACTTTGATCTATACATTAATTAGATTAGTATACTGCTATATTATAATCGGGTCCTATGAGGTCACACATATAAGTTACCCATTGGATTAAAACAGTTTAATTACATAAGATGCTCTTTGGACTATTTAGTGTAGGAGTTATTAGTATGAATTGATGGTATGTTTAAATTGAGAATTAAAACACAAAATTAATTCTTTTGATTATTACATATAAATGTTAGATGTAATCATCAAATGGTTATATGAACAAGTGTTGCATTTGTGTATAAATAGATGCACTTTGCTCATCATTTTCATAAGCATGTGTGCTATTTCTCTCTACCTATCTTCACCTTAAAAGTAATAAGAGTATTAGTATTTCTTATTCCGCATTAGCATACATGGTGATTCAATTGGTGCTTGTGGACCAATATTAGAGGAACGACACTTGACGTTCTAATCTTATTTGGTGACATTACATACCCAGTCATACTACGTGGAATTCACGCATCAAGGGTATAATTCTTATACATACTTTTTATACATTAATATATGCATGAGATCTTGTTTTAGGTGTTAAGAAATATGTTTCTTGAAATTCCGCTTAACACATCTAAATTCCTACAAATACTGTATGCTTAAACTTAATATCGAATCGAGGCACTGTCTTGTTTTCCTAAAACGTTATTCCACCTACTTAGTGTTTAGGCTTAAAAACTTGGAACACACTTTTCAAATACAACGATTTGCAATTAATTATAAGCACTATTTAATCAATCTTTACGAAGAATAAGAGTTTTGATGAGCAAACTTAGAATTAGAATTAAAAGAAGTGATCACACTAAAGAATTTGATTCAATTCTTAATATTAGGGGTGTTCATTACCGGGTACCCGATTAGCTAGGTACCTGTTTTAGCGGCCCGTGTCCCGGCCCATCTAATGCGGTTACCCGCTTTTCGAGTACCCAAATAAGACATGTCGGGACACGGGTACCCGGCATTTATTTTTTTGATGAATCATGTTAAAACTAAAACAAAAAGACAATAGAATAACAAAACGAAAATTGTGTTAAATAACAAAAACGTATGTTACGGGGTCAATTATTATCCAGCAATTTATTTAGTCAAATCATAACCGCCCACCTTGGTCCAATAACTTCCTAAAATAACTATCTCATGTAACCGCCACGTAACTTCCATTTACTACATTAACCGACTAATAACCTCTCCAGAATTAACCTCCTTTTACCATTATAAATAGAGGTTACATACATTATTTGCAAAAAACTAAATTTTCATCTTCCTACCGTTACTCCATAAAAATATACCGCCCTCCTTCTTACGATCGATATGTAAATAAATATCCCTTCATGATCTGAACTCATACTACAATCCGTTATCTTGTTTTCATTAATTATC
>CM033452.1:17354398-17428584 GCA_019425755.1 Amaranthus cruentus
ATCCAATAAAAGCAAATTATGTTGTAGTGGACATACTTTGAGAGACCATCTAAACTTTATGCACAAATTGGGAATGAAGGAAATTGAGGGTAGGGATGCTTAAACTATGATTAGGCAATTGATTATGTTGGCACAGAAAGAGAATGGTTTCTTTTGGAATATGAAACTTGATGATGATGGAAAGCTTGTGGCACTCTTTTGGTGTGATTCTTTAATGAAGGAATATTATAGAATTTATGGGATGATGTCATTTTTTATACAACATAATGTATAAACAAATACAACTTGATATGTGCACCATTGGTTGGAATAAATAACCATTGGACACTACAATGTTTGGATGTGCGTTCATAGCAGATGAGAAAGTTGAATCATTTTAGGGTCCTTGAGCAATTTAAAGAAGCAATGGAAAGAAAAAATCCTGTATCAATTTTCACACACCAAGACGCAACAATTGCAAGAGGAGTAGAAGAGGTATTTTTACAAATAATTATTGTCTTACAATATTCAATGTAAACATTAGCAATTGTAGTTTACCATTTGACACTTACAGTTCAATAACTCTTGTAGGTCTATCCTTTCTCAAGGCATAGACATGCTTATGGCATATATTGAAAAATGCAATTTCACACTATGGAGCATTGAAGTTAGATGCAAACTTCAAAGATGCTTTAAACAAATACTTAGGAATTCTGGCAAAACATTGTTGATAAACTCAAACTAAAAAGGAATCAAGCTTACTACAGATGGTTTGACAGAACTGTACAACCTAAGGGACAAATGGCGCACCACATTAAACAAAGATTTCTTTTTAGCTGGAATATTATCTTCGCAATGAAGTGAATCCACAAACAATGCAATTGGATTCGAAGCAACGAAAAGCACAAGTCTATATCAACTCTTCAAAATATTTCAAAAAACTATTAAAAAATGCAGAGAAACGGAGATGGCATTAGAGTTTTACTACGCAACAACAATCCCAATGTCTACATTTAGCTTGCTTGTTTATTACAACATGCATTAGAGGTGTACACAACAACATTATTCAGAGACTTATAAGAACGTTGAATCAAATGGATTGTTGTGTTGCCATTGTTTACAGGCACTGTACTTGCATTTTGTGCAAAAAAAATACCTGGTATCTACATTCTTCCTAAATGGACATAGAATACTAAAAAGGATATTTGAAATACACTTTATGGTAATCAATGTCCACCTTCAGGCTTGGAAACCCCAAAAAATATCTACACTTACATGGAGACAAAGCATGGGGAAGTTATACAGTCTTGTCTTAAGTCACAAGGCAATGAAGAGGCGAAAAAAATGATAGAAGCACTGTACAATACAGCAAGTGATGAAGTAGGTAAACTCATTGAGAGGGCTCATAATGAAATCGAAGCTGCAACAGAATCAACAGAAGCAACAACACAGTATACATTATAAGTAACAACACAGGTACGAGACCCAGAAAATACGGTCACATAGGGAAGAAAGAAGAGATTAAAAGGACATTTTGAGACATCACAAAAGAAATGAACTAAGAATTCAACTCAAAAACACTCGGCAACAAAAATAAGAAACAAACATATAACTTGATACATTTTATGCTTCGTGAATCATATATAATTTGTATACTGCATTCTTTGTACTAATACTTACAAAAAATCATTGATAAAGAAGTTTCTATTTAACATTTAAATACATTAATTTTTTGCTAAAGTGTGTCAATTTTCATAGCAAGAATATCATAACAAAAACCTGATCAGTTTATCATTTACAAACATAAATTACTGCTTAATGTATGTCAATTTGGCATAAACATGACCATTACTACATCAATCTATTTCTCTTTAAAAAACAACAATTTTTAACTATTGCATGTCAAATACGGATAGCGAAAATTACTGTATGTGCTGGAACACATGATCCCAAGATCCTGAAAGTGGAATAACACAAATACCTACAGGATGGACAACCCTATCGAATGGTGAAGGAGCTTCAGTACCTGCAGGATGGTTAATCCTGAAGAACGATAGAAGAATATAAGTACCTGCAAGATGACTAAATCCATTAGAACGATTGAAGAGTATAAATACCTGCAGGATGGCTAATCCTGCAAAAAGATAGAAGTGGATACAATGACGTGGCATGAGACAACTGCAGTGGTACTCAAAAAAGCTGCCAATACTCGTATAAGGCAGGGCAACACACCTACCTCGTACCCTACCTAGGAAAACGTACTAAAATGTACTAAAAGGAAGAGAATGGGGACCACTACATAAAGATCGGCAAATCAATAAACGCCATATCAGATTTTAAGATATTATGTTTCTCTCTCCACCGATCCCCAAAAAGATTCCTTTCAAGGTAAAAGCCAAAACGGCCATTAGGGTTTTGGGAACCTTTCCTAAGACCCAACACTATAAATATACAGTGCCATGCACTACCAATGGTAACGTATCTCTTTACACTTAAACCCTAGCATTATTCCTAGCAAGATAAATCTATTTTCATACAAGCTTTAACTTCAACCATCTCAGTACCTTTACTGACTTAATCATCGGAGGAGGATCCCCAGATAACTCCTCTTCTCGTTTGTTATCTTGTGCAGATACACACATTGAAGTAGCCAAGAACGCAACTCAAACCTCCCTAGTGGAAATTCGGAGTCTTTATCTTTGTTGAAAGCATCGAGTTTCTTCAATACTTCTTCCTTATTCTTATTAACATCAGATAAACCAATCTGCTAAAAATAAACCCCCTATACTTTAACCTACCCTCGGATGAATGAAGAGGGCCAAAGTTTTTATCGCCCATAAATTGCTCCATGAAAAAGGCAACATAAGCACCACAATCATTAGATTCATTTACAGTCCAAGGCAATTTAACAAATATAAGATTGTAATTCAGTACTTCATCAACGCATGAATGCTCAAATGCATCAAGAAGATCAGAAAAACATACAACAATAAACTTATGCAGCATTGTTGCATCTTTGTAATCCTTCATCCTCTTTATATTGTCTAAATAGTGAATAATTTTGTGTTGAGTATCAACAACAACGACCAGCACGAGATGTTGTTGTTCAACAAGAGTGATAGGAACGAAAAACTAAAAAAAAATCAATATCACACACATCAGTAGCACATTTAAATCAATCAATTCTGAGAACATCTTGGTCAATAATTATATTGGATTGCTTTTTCATATAATTGATTGATACAATATGATCATTTAGGCATTTAAGATAAAAATTGAAAAAAAAATCTATCAATACAATTATTTTGTAATGTGCCTCAATAATCAAGTTAAATCTGTTAATTCTAACAAAAACAATCTAAAAGAAAATCAAATATTCTCTTATATCTAACAATTATACACTTATACAAGTTAATTCAAACATTATCAAATAAAAATCAAATGTAACATACCATGTTTGTCTTTTTTATGTCATGATGTGCTTGTTTTAGAGCAGATTTATATTCCCATTATTGTGTCGAGTCTCGTCGTTTCTCATTGATTTTATATGTTTTACACTTGATTTTACCATGTTCTGGTCTTCGCGACGTTTTGGGGTTATTTCAGGTATTTTCGGAGGTTTAGAGGTGAAATGGATTGAGTTCGAGGCTTAGATATCATAATCAAAGAGAGACACGTGCTTCAAGGCATTCCCAAGTGCTCCGAGTAATCCCCGAGAGCCTCGCATGGACCCAAGATCTTCCGGTGCTTCATAGATGTGTTTCAATGAAGATATAAGGAGGCTGGACCCTCTATTCGATCGAATGAGAGTCAAATTCGGGTGAATACAAGTGTTGAACCAAGGGAAAACAAGCCAAGCCTTTGGAAATGGCGAATTAACAATGCATTTGAGCGAACTGTTGACCATTCGGCCGAATCCAATGGGGCATTCGGGCGAATGTAGAAGCAAAGCGTTTGGTTTCAATTCAAAGTCTCTGGAATCCCCGAATGGAACTCATTCGGGCGAACGAGCTTTCATTCGGTTGAATGGCCAAATCAATTCGGGCGAATGGGCCTGAAATCCTGCGCATGTTTTATTTTCGCAAGCTTAATATTGTAGGTTATTTTAGGGCTTTTGTTCCCTCTCTTGTATAGCCTATATACACCCACATTTCTGAATGTATAGGGCATGTTCATGCTTGAGAGGACTCACTTCAACTTGTTCATCATTTTATTATTTTCCTCTTTACATTTCTTTGCCCTAGAATAGATTTATTGCTTTCCTTTACATTTCAAGCATTGTATCTTTCATTTCCCTTCAAGTTTATGTAAGTTTACTTTCTTTCTTGCTTTGTTTGCTTTACATATCTTTAGTTTGATGTTATTTAATGCTTTCTTCTTAATTGCTTTGATTATTGCTTCATTTGTTGCTATTTTACATTTCAATCTTGTTCTTGCTTTCTTATTTACTTGGTAGAATAGTTGACAGTTAGATTTGTTGCTTTGTTCTTGTTTCTTATTGCTTTTGTTATTGCCCTAATGTCTTCATTTATGTCTTCTTTTATTTCCTTTGCTTTAGTTAGTTACACCATGTCAGAGTAGTTCTTCTAGGGGTTTTGGTTTGGTGAAACCCTAGGTTTGGTGATTGTTGTTCATGTGTTAGGTTAGGGTTGAGGTTTGTTGTTGATTGTTCGATTGATATTCGATGCGAATCTTGTCCTGCCACTCTTGATGAGACATAGGGCGATTATGGGTCGTTCGCATGGCTATATGTCATCAACTTCCCCTCGCTATCTTGAGTGTCTCGATCGATCTACGCCCGATCTCCCTTGACCAAGCTTTCCATCGCAACTTAGAATTGACCTAGGGTAAATCCTCACCATCCCCGTTTTTCTCTTATTGCTTATCGTTATCTTGTTTATTGCTTTCATAGTTTAGTATAAACACCCTTTAAACACACTTATTTATCTTCCCTACACCTAGCCCTTAATCTTGCTAAGTCTTGTCCTTGTGGTTCGATCCCGAACGTACCTCTATATGCGTTATTGTTGTAATAGGGTGTTGTAAATATTGTTTGATTAGCTTTGGTTCTTAGCGTTTAATGATGTGCTAGAAATCGGTTATCATGTCAGCATTTTCCCCAATCAAATTAACATGGTTTTCCGACGCATAAACAACCTCAACCTTCTAGTCATTCGCTTTCTCATCGTCCTTTTCAGACATTAACATTCCCAACGCACGCTATTACAAGAAACAAAACAAATAAATACCATGTACAATAAAAACAAATAAAGCTACTTTACTTACACAGTGTTGGAAGTGAATAAAAATGCTTTTAGTTCTTTATCAGGCACAACCAACTCTTGATTTCTTTCATTTATGTTCAAATAAACTGCCCATCAAACTACCGACGAAGTCTTCTCATTATTATTCAGAGTGAATGTTTCATCACGTGATAAATCATAAAAATCACCAAATGCAATTATATCTTTACTGAAAAAGCTAAAACACAAAAAAACAAAAGAATGTAAAAAACGAGAAGAACACGAAAATAAATTATAAATCAGAGAACTCACAACTTATCCATTGTTTCCTCTAGGAAACAATAATCCATAACCTCCTTCTCTGTTGAATGCAACTCTTTAAATCAACACTGCATGAACTGGCACGCATACATGACGTCAACACTGCATGGCTTGAGGTTCATAGAACAACATTCTTTCAAAGCCGATGGAATGTTTGTTATATCAAGCTTTTCATGAGATTAGATAGGAGTAGACTGCATAAACATCTACATTTTTAGATCAATTTGTTTTTTGAATTAATTGTTCTACAAGTCCATCAACTGAAGAAAGTTAATCATCATCTTGAAATATTTATTGTGTAACAGACACAACACCCTCATCTTCAACGGTCGTTTTTGTAGCTTCACTCAACCTCTCTATATAAGTGTACACCACAACATCAATAACTCTATTCAACAACAAACAAGCCTCTTGAACTGATTGTTAAAAATAAAATAAATACATCAACGTATAGGATATTCACAAAAAAAGGAAACGATATATATTTTATATGAAACATTTCAGATATTAAGACATACAATATATAAAAGCATGTGAGTTAATTCAATCAAAATAAAAAAAAACGTATAAATTTTTAATATAAACCATCACTTATATTGAAAGGCAACAATTAAGAACTTAAAAAGGCAACAATTTATATTAAAACGCAACAATTAACAACTTAACAAACTCAGTTTTGAAAATCAAATGCAATTGAATAAAATATGAATTTCAATTTTAATTATAAACCCAGCAGTTACATGCTTAAATTGGTCAAATGGCAAAAATCAAAAAAAAAAAAAAATTAACAAATAAGAAAAACATAACTCACATATTCGACCATTATTTTGAAGTCAGAATCCTTCTTGACGCAATCTGGAATTTTCAACTTAAAAAAATCATTTCCATCTACATTCATACAGATTTTTATATAAGTTAGATGGATTCCACAAATTAATGAAGCTATAATTGATAAGGTGTAATGACACCAATCAAACGTATGAATAGAATTTACATCCTCTACAAGAGGAAGTAAATCATATCTAATCTTATGCTTTAGGCAGTGGAACCAAGATTGTGGAACCTGCATAAAGCACAAACAACTGCTTAAACACTTCCCCTCCATCAGGATAGTCCTTCAACTTATCCAATACCATATGTGTTTTCAACTCATCATCATCACCAGCCCCCAGAATCTTCCTCCACTTCATTACTAATTCCTTGTTATTAAATGATGTCCTTATTATTTTGCGAAGATTAATAGTCAAGCTAAAAATATCATTAACATCAGCAACAGTAATATAATACTCCCTCTCAATTCTACCATTAATAATACGTTCAACCCAACCATTAGGGTCAAAATTTAAAACAAGATATGCTAAAATCCCTAGAGGATGTTTAGTATTCTTAATATCTAACATACCACCAAAACCAATCTCTCTAATAAAATACATCTAACCTTTAGATAGAACATCTTTAGAACCATTGAATTCCAAAAAATCCCAAACCTTACAATTTGTTTTTATCTCTTTCTCAACCCTGGAAAAAAAATGAAACGAAAAAAAAATGTATATGCATCATCATTACATAAATGAAGTTATGCAAAAACAAATAATTACCAATAAAAATGTTTGAGCTTATTTATTTCAGTTTAAATATTAAGAGCATCAATTATTAAAACTAGAAAAAAGGAAAAGAATAACACAGTAGAAAACAATACTTATAATTGTAAGTTTCAAACTTATCATTATCAGTTATTACCAAAAAAGGATAGGATTACATCAATTATTGACCCAAATATAACAATTATGAAAACAAAACAAAAACTATCATGCATTAGTCAACCAATGATGAGCTTATTTCAATTCAGTTTTGACATTAAATGTATCAATTGTTAATAAAAAAATAAACTAATAACAACGTACAAGTCAATACTTATGAAAGTAAGTTTCTAACTTATCATTATCAGTTATAGAACATAACACAAATATCATACACGCGTAAATATTAAACTTGTGAGAATCAGTTATAGATCTAAACACATCTATTTCGTGCTAAAACCTAAAAACATCATCATCATCATACCCAGTGTTCCCGCACATAGATAAATCTATGGTCAGGGTCTGGGGAAGAAAGATCGACGACGTCTCATACCCATAAGGTGAGGGCGGTCAAAAGAGTCCTTCGGCTCAAGAAGGGTCTTCAAAGATAGGAACCTACAAATATCCGAAAACCTGCATTTTACACGCACGTTAGCCAAGCATAGGAATCAACTAACCGCAAGCATAGTAAGTGACTTACACAACTGAAAGGATACATACAAATAACTAAGAAAACGATACAGGTTAGAGAGGCGGTAAAGAGCGATGACTAAAGGCAAAGAACAGAAACGGACAAGTCTAGTAATCTAAGATGTGGATAAGGCGCCGCCATTTGGCCCTATCCCTAGTCAGGTCCTTAGAGAGGTGAAGTTCGTGTAGGTCGCTTTTAATCTGCTCCTCCCACGTCCTCATAGGTCTTCCTTGGCTTCTCTTGCCCTCCACTATAATGCACTCAATCCTTCTTACTGGGGCGTCATGCGTGCTTCTCTGCACATGCCCAAACCATCTCAGCGTGTTCTCCCGCATTTTGCAGAAAGAGGTGTAACTCCTGATTTCTTATCCTGTCCAGCATAGTCTTATCACACATCCATCTCAGCATGCGTATCTCTATTACATCCATCCTCTATTTGTAAACCTTCTTTACAGGCCAACATTCTGTCCCGTACAACAAAGTCAGCCTAATTGCAACGCGATAAAATTTACCCTTTAATCTACTAGGGAATCTTTTATCACAAAGCACCCCAGTCGCTGCTCTTTACTTAAGCCATCCTGTCTGAGTACGGCTAGTAACGTCACCATCAATCTTCCCATTACTCTGAATAACTGAACCTAGATGTTTAAACTTGGATGTACATGCAACTACTTCTCCCCCGATGGACACCTCTGGCTCCCCTAACGATTTTGACCCACTGAAGTCACATTGCATGTATTCTATCTTTGAACGGCTTATGCGCATCCCCTTACCCTCCAAGGCTTCCCTCCATTCTTCCAATTTACTATTAACCTCCTCCTTAGTTTCTGCGGCCAAAACGATATCGTCTGCGAAAAGCATACACCATGGTACGGTTTCCCAGATTGATTTTGAGATTTCATCCATAATGACCGCAAAGATGAAAGGACTGAGAGTTGATCCCTGATGTAGGCCCACTCTAATATTGAAAGTCTCTGTTAACCCCACCAGTGTCTGAATGTTAGTCGAAACTTGAGGAAATTCGGGTGTTACAAAACTCTGTCATACATGTCCTGTATAACCTAAAAACATAAGAACGGAAAACATATAGTCCTTCAAGATGACAATTCACAACAACTTGTTCCTTCAATATGTCACGTGATTGTTTCTCTTTAACAACAGTCAACTTATTAGTTGAATCATCGTTCTTCATAGACTTCTTCACGATTGATTTTTTCGAAATTCCTTTCTTTTACAAAACGATAGTTAGAGGCAACATCTCCTCTTGACTCCTTTTTAAAGACTTCACCATTGTTCAAAAAAAAGCAACCTACAATAAACCGCGAAAAAATAAACCCTAAAAAACCTTTAAAAATAGAGATGAACACGAATAGAAAGAAAAGAACAAAATCAACATACAAAAACCAGAGTAAAAGCGAAATCAACACGAAAAATAACAAGATGATAAAAATCAATAGATAAAAAATCAACAAACAACAAAGATGATAATATAAAACACAATCTCAACATGCAAAACGTAAAAAGAAAGAGAATCAACAAGATAAGAGAGATAAAGAAAACGAAAATGGAGAAAGGAGAGAATATGGAAAGTTTTCATGAGGGAAGCTATGAAAGAGAGTAAATAACTGAAGGAAATAATGACGATACTGAAATAAATCTTTAAATCAATCAAATTTGAATTTTGATTAAAAAAATTTAAAAAATGAAAACTTTGAGGGAAGGAACGCGGTGCAAATCACGCGCGTGAAATTGGGTCGGCCCACTATTGGTCTCAACTTGCGAAGGTCTTATTCAAGTTTTGGTGCTCCAAAATAGAAGGTTTTGGGAATTTTCGCAACCCGCAAAGTACACCACTTCTATCTAGAGCAATTGTGGCATATTTTTGCGATCCGCAAACTTTATCTCGACGCGTGAGTTATAAAGCTTCAAATCAGAAGCTTTTCGGCCTAATTTTGTTTAATTTTCAATTTCAGCTTTATGATCTAGATGTTTTAGACATGAGTTTTTACCCTTTTGCCCGTACTACAAAATTACTATTTTATAGTACTTTTCGCCCCACTATCTTCATAGTACTTGCAACTATTTTTCATGGGATTAAACTTTAGTATATGTATGATACTTATACTTATACTTAAACTTTTATAAAGAATTTTATACTTTTATACTCTATATTATCCCACACGATCCTCTTATTGACAACTTCTTTGCATCACCGATTGTTGGTTATTTGGCTTGATGTGCTTGAAAAAGGATTGCAATTTATTTGATATTGACCTATTTCATGTTGGGCTTGGCATTTTACAACTCGAAACAAATAAGACTTAAAATAAATATAACTTATACAAAATAGTTTACATATAAACTGAAAAGAAAAATTGTTTCTAAAAAAACCTTTTGGCCATCTGCAAATAAAGGGTAAACGTTTCATTTATTCAATAAAAATACAACAATTAGCTCATTTTTGCAAAAAAAAGATATTTCAGGTAAGGAAAACCTACAGTGACTAGTTAACTCTAGTAATTTATACAAAAAGAAATTAATTTCTTAACCTAATAAATTATTCATCTTCCCTGTAAATCTTCATTCAATCTCTCTACTTCTCTCTCTCTCTCTCTCTCTCTCTCTCTCTCTCTCTCTCTCTTCAATAACTCTATACCTTGAAGCTCAAATAAGTAGGTCTGGTTCTTCTCGTAGACACAGTGCAGACTCAGGTAATGTAAAATGTTATCACAAATTGAAAGCTAAATTGAAAACTAATCGTATGTGTAACACCCCGAGATTCTCTGACTTCATTAATTAATATTTTTTGGGCACATAAAAACGAGTTTTATAAGTGGGCATTTCAAGTAGGTGAATCCAATATAATAATAATAATAATAATAATAATAATAATAATAATAATAATAATAATAATAATAATAATAATAATAATAATAATAATAATAATAATAATAATAATAATAATAATAATAATAATAATAATAATAATAATAATAATAATAATAATAATAATAATAATAATAATAATAATAATAATAATAATAATAATAATAATAATAATAATAATAATAATAATAATAATAATCATAATAATAATAATGATAATAATAATAATAATAATAATAATAATAATAATAATAATAATAATAATAATAATAATAATAATAATAATAATAATAATAATAATAATAATAATAATAATAATAATAATAATAATAATAATAATAATATAATAATAATAATAATAATAATAATAATAATAATAATAAAAAAAAATAATAATAATAATAATAATAATAATAATAATAATAATAATAATAATAATAATAATAATAATAATAATAATAATAATAAATAATAATAATAATAATAATAATAATAATAATAATAATAATAATAATAATAATAATATAATAATAATAATAATAATAATAATAATAATAATAATAATAATAAATAATAATAATAATAATAATAATAATAATAATAATAAAATTATAATAATAATAATAATAATAATAATAATAATAATAATAATAATAATAATAATAATAATAATAATAATAATAATAATAATAATAATAATAATAATAATAATAATAATAATAATATATAATAATAATAATAATAATAATAATAATAATAATAATAATAATAATAATAATAATAATAATAATAATAATAATAATAATAATAATAATAATAATAATAATAATAATAATAATAATAATAATAATAATAATAATAATAATAATAATAATAATAATAATAATAATAATAATAATAATAATAATAATAATAATAATAATAATAATAATAATAATAATAATAATAATAATAATAATAATATAATAATAATAATAACCATGATAGGTCATGAAACCCTAAAAAAAATATCAAGGAGCCGTCACTCCATTTTCAAAGAGAAACCCATTTCCTTCTTCTCTCTTCCCTCTCCCTCTTCACTAGCTACACCCTAAACTCAAACCACCACCCACAGTAGACACCGCAGGCCACGGCAGCCAGCAGCCGGCACCTCAGGGCCGTCTTCCCTACGCACAGCAGCAGCGCACAGCCGACAGCACAGGGCGTCAACAGCCGGCTGGGCTTCCTCCACCACCATATCTTCCCTTCCTTTTCTAGATCCACCATTGTAAGCCATGTTCTTTCCCTCTTTGCGAGCAATCTCTTACCCAATTTAAGTTTATATGTTTGTGATATTTAATCTCTTATTATTTAGAGAGTTCAATTTGTTAAATTTGAGCATGATATCTTGATTTTTTGTTATGAGTTTGATTATTACGAAGAATTGAAAATAGATATTTATGGTCTATATTATAATGAATTTAAAAGTAGTATTTTGAGTAAATTCATGAATCTTAGTTTAGATTAAATTACATCTTGTTAGAATTTAAAGTGGGTAAGTATTAGAAAGTGTGAATTAAACTTGAATAAATTAGGGTTGGATGAATTTAAAAGGAGTATATACTACTTTTGTGGCTTGGATGATGTTTTATTAGTTTAAAATATTGTATAAGCTTGTGTATGTGACTTTGTGGATGAATGGTGGCTAGTTATTGTTTATGTGACATTTATCATGGTGGTGTAACTAGTATCGTTGATATCTATTGTTGTAGAGTAAATGATAGTAATAACTACTAAGAAAGATTAAGGTGCGATTGTCATTAATGGAAGTATTGTCTTGGTTCTAGTTGTTTGATGACGTGGTTAGTTTTGAGCTTGGTTGTTATATTGATATGTTCAATTGTGATGCTAAATTATACAACTTTGACCCAAGTTATACGAATCGTTATTAATTCGTCAAGCTACAAATTTAATTTATTCTTAATTGTTTTACTCTAAAAACCTTGGAAAAATAATAAATCACTACTACCAAGAGTGATATGATTGTATTAAGTGTAACGTCATGTATTACGTGTTCTTAAACTTTCCAATGAATAGTTTGGCTATAACGCGCAAGCGTATGGTTGTGCCCCTTTCATTTAAACATATCTTGATATAAACTTGACTAGAATATAATGTTATAGTTTGATTGGAATTGATGACGTAGTTCATGTGTGAACATGGGTTGAATTTATTGCATAAGTGCGTTTAGAATGCGTATTAGCTTGAATTGAAACTTGTTTGACTGATTGTGTAGTTGTATGAAGTCAGTGCTTCTTAAATGATGTGAAGTAGGCTTATTAGTCTTACTTTTAACGTGTATAGGTGCCCGGTTCATAAGAGGGCTTTAAAGTGACTTTTACGACTTACTATCTTGCAGTTGCAGGTAAGTACACGCAGTAGCTAATCCTTGCATCTTGAATATGTTTTCTCTGCGTAGCATTATTATATGAGCTATGTTGGATATGGTCTACTATTAAATATTATTAAGTTAGTGCTACAAGTGGGAATCAGTCGTAGAGATAGTAGAGGATGAGTTCTGATATCGCAAGATTAGAATGTTGGATTGTATGCGATTGGAATGGGAATGAGCCCCTTAATTGATGAGATATTAAGTTGGATATTTACTGTGACTCCACTGGATTGGTACCCCAGCTGGATTAGTTCCCGGAGGCATGGACCGTCTATATACGGTCGATGTACGGGGGTATGATCATACTTTGCCATTGGGCGCCGGCATGGCCGTCACCGTCCTTGGCTGAGGTGTTACCATGTGGGTCTTGCAAACTCCAATATGGTGGCCTCTAGTCACATAAGAGGATATATGAAAGTAATGAAGAGATAGAAAACGGTGAAGATATTGAGAAGTATATAGAATCGAGAAATAGATGGAGTAGATGCTTACACATTGGGGTGTCCTCCCCACTTTGTTTTGTTGAAATCGATTAATGGTTACATTTACATAATTTATGGTTAGTTACTGACGTGTACTGTTTGTTTCCTTGTTGATGGCTTATCTTTGATGGCCCTGTTATGACACGTTGGTCTATGACCTTACGTTGAGCAGTAGGGGTATCATAGATAGCACTTGCAGGTTTTTGGAGTTTCTTTGCATTGCATACGGGGGGATTTGAGTGAGAACCTTGACGCGTGCCATGTTCTAACTATTTTTGACGATACATGTGGTTTTTTTTGAATTGTAATTGAGTATGTTTTTGGTTTGAGGCACGTGCCCTCCTTTTAATGTAATTCGTTCCGCTGCAAAGATTTATTTTGTTTTATATTTCGTTATAGCATCTTGAATGACTTGTATAGTTGGTTATGTTTTTGGAAAACCCTAGTGTTTACATGGGAACCACGATCCATGCTTAGCATGTCGACAGAGGTTTTGGTGATGATCTTTCCGCCGTGATTTTGTGACAAGGCTATTAATGCCTCTTTTTCATGATTATCTATTGTTTGTTTTATTTTTTTTGGTGCGTTAAAATTCAAGGCAGATGCTGCCGAAATTTTCGTAGAATTTTGTTTGGAAGTTTTTCTATAACCGCTTTAATCAAACTTTATTTATCTTTTTATTTTCTTTTATTTTGTTTTAAATGTAACACCCGAATTTCCTCCGTTCTCTTTCGGTTTCGGTTCCGTTCAGAGGGTTGGAAATTCAAGGGTGTTACAGGTGGTTACCAGAGCCAGTGGTTCCTATCTTTCCTAAACGCTTCGTGTTTTCTTTAATGCTTATTCCTTTTACCTTGAAGTTAAATTGTTTTTGAGAGCATGGGTAGACATGGGTTAGGTGCATTTTATATACGCATGCGTTTTGATTATATTGCACATAAAATTTACATGCTTATGCCTACAATCTTTGCGATGATTGTAATGAATTCTTGTAATGAATTTGTTGTGACTTAACAATTAACATGTTATTTATTGTAATTTTAAGCATGAATTATGGTTGTAGGAGCAAATGTTACAAGTATGAGTTGCATAAAAGGCTACATTTTTTTTTTTGATGCACATCCTAGTTATGCTACGACTTACCGTACTTACCTTATATTAGTTGATTATGTGCTTATGTTTCATTGATTAGTAGTTTATATCAATGCTATATAGATAAGCTTATTAGTTTACTTTATTCATTTTTAGTGAAGTTAATGACTAGTTATTTTAAAATAAAGTTGAATTTCATGTAAAACAAAAATGTATGCCTGGTTAGAATTTGTATACAAAGTGTGTTCTTGGCGATGAAGCATATATTCTTAACGAATCGTGAACATCCCTCGATTTTGAACTTTTGATTGCAGGGAAATGCCTCCGCTGTCTAGTCAACATTTGAAGAGACGCTCGACAAACAAGGCCTTACGAGATCTAGTCATGGAGCTAGCCGAGGAAAGGAGATCTAGGTCTGCGCCTGAGGTTGAGACGGCAGCCTCCATGAGCAAGAGCATCTCACAGAACAAACCCCCTGTGTTTATCGGAGCTGGAGAACTCGCAATTTTAGAGAACTGGTTACGGGAATTTGATAAGATTTTCAACGTGGTGCAATGCCCTGAGCATCTGAGAGTGGATCAAGCCGCTTTCTACCTACAAGAAGAAGCTGATTACTGGTGGTCCAATACCAGAGATAACTTGATGAGTGACCCTCATGAGCCGTTGCAATGGAAGGAGTTCAAAAGGGTGATTCGGGAAAAATTTTACCCACCTCATATCAGAAAGCAAAAGTCCAATAAATTTTCCAAGCTCGAGATGGGGGATTTAACAGTTGACGAATACTATAAGAAGTTCATGGAGTATGTGAAATATTGCCCTGATGACGTCCCTACCGAGGAGCAAAAGATGCAGCGTTTTGAGTTGGGGCTGAGCAATGAGATTCAAGTACATGTTGATAGTGACCGATACACCACTCTGGATGCGATGTACCAAAGAGCTGCTCAAGTGGGGAGTCTACTTCATAAAGATAAAGGAAAGAAGCCTGAGACTAGCAGTGTAGGTGTCAACAGTGGGGACAAGAGAAAAGAGAACTTCCAGCAGCAGCACCATTCCCAGCAGAACAAGAAACACATGGGCTTTTCAAGCTTCGAAAGAAATGGAAAGTCGCACCATAGGGGTTCAACTATCAAAAGAAGAGTAGAGACCGTAATAATAAGAAAAGAGTTTACTTCTGTCGCAGGTGTCCAAACAACCACCCAGGGAAGGATTGTGATGGGAACTTGGTAGAATGTAATTTTTATGGCAAGTTGGGGCATCGTGGCTTCGAATGTTATGCCAAACATGGGCGTCCGAATCAACAAACTGGGGGACAACAGAATGTTAAACAAAAGAATTTTGGGAATCAGAGGAATGGGAGTGACTACCGTGGTCAAAGCCCATATCAGCCGAAGAACGGAAACGGATATCGGTCTAATCCAAGCAGCTATAAACCCGGAGAGTCTAATGGTCAAAATACTGGAAGTGCGTGGACCAGTGCGCCTTCTACTCATTCAACACTTGGGAGATTGACCGCCATCAGCACAAAGGAAGCAGAGGATGCAAAAGAAGTGGTGACAGGTACGTTTCTTGTGAACTCTGTGCCTGTCAACGTGTTATTTGATACTGGAGCATCAAATTCTTTTGTATCTGCATCAATAATCGAAAAGTTAGGATTAAAGGATCCCGAACCTTCTTTGTATGCCGTAGCAGTTCCTTCAGGAGAGTTGTATCAATGCACTAGAGTTTATAAGAGTGTTCCTTTGACCATCGGGGGGACCATTTTTCCTAGTGACCTATATGAGTGAAAGATGTGTGACTTGGACATTATTCTTGGGATGGACTGGTTGGGACGGTTTAAAGTAATTGTTGAATGCGAGAGGCAAGAAGTCAGGCTGGTGGGGCCAAAGGGAAAGAAAGTTAAGTATTGCAAGGTTACTTCCGGGATGCAAACGAAGATGGTATCGTCACTGAAGATGAAAACCCTATTGAGGAAGGGATTCCCAAGCTATCTATGCCTTGTGCGTAAGATAGAAGACGAGATTTTGACTCCCGAATCAGTGCCAATTGTAAACGAGTTCCTCGACGTTTTTCCAGAGGAGATACCGGGAATGCCACCTGTTAGAGCTGTTGAGTTCACCATAGACCTAGTACCAGGGGCGGGAACTATATCAAAAGCACCATATAGGTTGGCACCAGCTGAAATGGAGGAACTTAAAAAGCAAGTTGAAGAGTTATTAGAAAAGGGATACATTCGACCGAGTGTTTCGCCATGGGGAGCACCTGTCTTGTTTGTTCGTAAGAAGGATGGGAGTATGAGGCTATGCATTGATTATCGGGAACTGAATAAGATAACTGTGAAGAACAAATACCCTCTTCCGAGAATCAATGATTTGTTTGATCAACTTAAGGGGGCAGGGTTATTTTCCAAAATTGATTTGAGGTCTGGTTATCATCAGCTGAGGATTGCGGAGCGTGATATTCCAAAAACAACTTTTAGGACCCGATATGGGCACTTTGAGTTCACAGTGATGCCTTTTGGGTTGACAAATGCACCTGCAGCTTTTATGTGCATGATGAATCAGGTGTTTAGTTCGTGCCTCGACAATTTCGTGGTGGTCTTTATTGACGATATCTTGGTGTACTCGAAGGATAAGAAAGAACACGAGCAACACTTGAGGAAGGTATTGCAGATACTTCGGGAGAATCAGTTGTATGCCAAGTTTTCTAAATGTGAGTTCTGGCTTGAAAAGGTGTCATTCTTGGGTCATTTTATTTCCAAAGAGGGAGTTTCTGTCAATCCAGCTAAGATTGAGGCAATGAGAGATTGGCCTGCACCGAAGAATGTGACTGAAGTAAGGAGCTTTTTGGGTTTAGCTAGTTACTATAGGAGATTTGTGAAGGATTTCTCAAAGATCGCTCGCCCCATGACCAATCTGATGAAGAAAGACAAGAAGTATGAGTGGACTGAGGATTGTGAAGTAGCCTTTCAAACGTTGAAGGAGAGATTGACTACCGCACCAGTATTAACTCTTCCGGACAGCACATCTGAATACCTCGTGTGTAGTGATGCATCGAAAAATGGGTTAGGGTGTGTGTTAATGCAGGATAGAAAGGTTATTGCTTATGCATCCAGACAACTGAAACCACATGAAGTTAATTACCCGACTCACGATCTAGAGCTAGCAGCCATTGTCTTTGCTCTGAAAATTTGGAGACATTACTTGTATGGAGTGAAGTGCAAGATTTACACTAATCATCAGAGCTTGCGATACTTGTATACGCAGCAAAATTTGAACATGAGGCAGCGTAGATGGCTTGAGTTGATTAATGACTATGACGTGGAGTTTGATTACCATGAGGGTAGGGCGAACGTGGTAGCCGATGTTCTGAGTAGAAAGACCAATCATTCTGTATCTTCCTTGACTATTCCTAGAGAGTTGCAAAGAGACATAGAGAAATTAAATCTCGAGATTGTGCAGCATAGAGAGCTTAAGTCCAGATTAGCAGCCTTATCCATCCGACCCTCAATTTTCGAAGAAATTTTAACAAATCAAGTGAGTGACTCCTTATTAGAGAAAACGAGGGAACAGGTTAAAGAAGGAAAAGCTGAAGGATTCACAATATTCGAGGATGGTAGCATTCGGTACAAGGGTCGATGGTGTATACCTTCTTCTTGTATAGAGCTCAAGGAAAACATCTTAATAGAGGCTCATAGTTCGATGTATTCCGTTCACCCGGGAGGAGATAAAATGTATCAAGATCTGAAGCAAACGTTCTGGTGGTCTGGGATGAAAAGAGATATTGCTGAGTTTGTTTCCAAGTGTCTGACCTGTCAGAAAGTAAAGAGTGAGCATAAGAGGCCTGTAGGTTTACTCCAACCTTTGGATATTCCTGTATGGAAATGGGAAGACATATCCATGGACTTTCTTTTGGGTTTACCGAGGACTAGGTCGGGAAATGACACATTATGGGTGATTGTGGATAGACTCACAAAGAGTGCTAGGTTGATTCCGATGAATAATCAATGGAGTACTAACTCATCCACTAACTCATCCTCTAATTTAGCATCTTCTAACTCATGCTCTAATTCAACATCCTCACTACTCACACTATCATCAAGGCAATATTGCCCTTTTGGTAGTAGTAGCTGCTGGTAAATTTCTCCTAGGACTTCTCCTCAATGGTATATTAGTACTAGGTTGTACCTTTGATTGAATAATGGGTTGTCTATTATGTGGTGTTGAATTTTCAAGTGGCCCTTTATTAAAATCAGTTACAGGGAGTGCTGAATTTGGATATTTATGAAGCACATACACATTCACTGTCCTCATTTGAATTACTGCATTATGTAACTCAACAACACTTTCCCCATCTATCTTCCTTAAGCCATGCTTTAAAGTGCAACTCGAGAGCAAGTAAAAATGCCCTTGTATCCTCTATCTCCATTGCATTTATTAGCTAAACTCATCAAGTAATCCATGGACAAATCATCTTGATCTACCTCCATTATTCTACAAAAATCTCCAACATAACTAATACTACCTTTGGCTTCCTTGAATTTACGCCCATACCAAATTCTAATAGACAACTTTTCATTTATTGTGTTCACAATTACAAATAAATCCTAAATTGTTTAACCAAATTCTACCTTAAAAGAGTAAAACCTAATTTCTATGAAAATTCGAACAATTACGAATAATGAGACATCAATTGCAAAAACTTAGAGTTAAAAACTTACATGTGTTGTGATGTTTTATTGGAGATTAAATTTGCCCTAAAATTATTGTTGATCTACCATTAAAGAATGTGGAAGGTCACAAAAATTTGGTTAAAGAAGGTACTTCATGCGTCGTGTTTTTGCAAGAACGAAAGTTGATGAACATGGTGAATTTTGAAATAAAGTAATGACAGATACAACTACTGAAAGGTTGGTATATGAAAGAAATGCTAAACCGGTTACCAGCAAAATATCTCTTCTCTTTATTTACAAAAATGAACAAAAGGTTGTATCTTTATTGAATAATTGAAATGTTGACCCTTTATTTGTAGATGGCTTTGTGGGATTGTAATAAAGATTAAAGTTGAAGAAGAAGAAGAAGACATATGTTACCCTAGTCCTAGTCCAAGTCCAAGTCCAAGTTTCGATCAACATGAATTCAGCTCAAAAGCATCTTCCTCAGCCACCTTATTTTAGATCATGATGATTTGTAGAAACTAATTATGTTGCTTTTGGTTTTGGCTTGTCAACAAAATAATTTGTTGTGATATTTTGCTTGTTTGACTTTTGAAGACTTTTATTTAGGTAGTATGCAATGCAGCCATTTTGAAGACTTTTGATGATTTGTAGAAACTATTTATGATGCCTTATGAATGATGGATAGTTAAACTTTAAAGTATCTTTATTATGAATTGTTAAATGGGTTATTAGCATGTTAAATGGGTCAGATTATGATGACCTAAACTTATGGGTCAAATGAAATAACCCAAAACCCGAATGATATTAGCAAGTTAAATGGGTTATTAGCAGGTTGACCCGACCTGCTACAAATCAGGTCGGAGTTTCAGTTTTTGACCCATTTAAATAAACAAGTCAGGTTCATGTCAATGCTTTAATGACCCATTTATATAAACCTGAAAATGACCCAACTTGATCTATTTGACACCCCTACAGTCTTTTGATTCGATGCCGCAAAAAAACATTGATTGACATCAATAAAGAAACCTTGCTTGGTACAAATTCAAGCACACAATCCATTCATTACCATAAATAAAAGCTAATCACAAAGCACAAATAAAACAATTTAATTGTATACTAGCTTTGATTGTATACCAACTAGTCATAATAAATACTAATATATAAAATCTCACATAAATAGTTTATCCCTACACGACAAAAAATAGAGATGCAACAATCCAAACTTAATTTTGTTGTCCTTTTTCACAACAAGATCCTTCAATCTTGAAAAAAAAAGAGGGGGAATGCTGTAGTAAGTAAAACTTTCAACTAACCAACTTCAACTTACATCTTGCGAACCGGTTTCTACGTTCATATTACCAAATAAAATGTAAAACACGATACGATGTCGTACTTTACACAAACCCTTGCAAAAACACCAAGTCGATTCTCCATTCGATTGTTCGTCTCAGTTTTCTTCTTTCTTCCCAGATATGATCGTTTTCTCGTCATTGTTTTCTTGGGTGTTTGTTTTCTCTTCTTGTTTCTCTTTTTCTTCATCGTCGTCGTTGTCATAATACTCGTCTTCATCGTAGTAGTACTCTTCATCATCATCATAGTAAGGATCATCGTCGAAGTATTCTTCACTCTCTTCACCATCGGTGTTTCCGTTGGGCAGTAATCCTCTGGCCTGCTGCCCCATCAAACGCTCTTGGATTCTGTCCCTAATAGCTGTTCCCTGATTTAATCAACAATGTACGCGTTACTATAATTGCAGAAATTTCTTTCCTTAGACGAAGTTCTTAATTTACATGTAAAAGTACCATTTTATGGCATCCTTCTTCAAACATCTCGAGAAATCCAGCAACCCAGCGATCAGCATTTTCAACCCATTCATTACGATTCAAGCCAGCAGATTTGGCCACCGTTTGAATCTGCAAAACACATGATGTTATTCATATTTGAAAGATTTCAAAGGACCTGTTTATAAATTAGTGTTATTTATTAGTCATCCATCAATTATGAATGAGGAGACAGCCCAGGAATGAAATAACTTGGATGAAAAGCATAGCTCAAAACCAAGGCTGAATAGGCGAATCGCATTGCATTGGTTGCGTCATTAACATTTTAAATGCACTGAATCGGTATTACCAACATCGTAAAGGTGTAAAATAAACCACATATTATCCCGCTTCAAGGGATATTTTTTGATTTTGACTGATATTTGCAATACAACAAGTGCATCACACTCATTATCGCATCATTGTGCCCGTTCCCTCATTCTTGCACCATGAAGGAAAAGGAAGCAAGTATAAGCACACAAGGCAAGTCCAGACTAGAGGTATGCAAAATAGGCCCCGGCATAACTTTTGATGTAACATAATAAACCTAATTCGGCGTTGACTCAATTTCGAACTTTGCATTTCAGCGATGCAACTACATTTGTCAACAAAAAGACACAAATTTGACCCAACCCGAAATTTTCCAACCTGAATCCAGAAAAAAAACTGCAGAAGCACCTCTAATATAGACCTGTTCCAGGCATAGTTACATGCAACATGGAACGTAGCCATGTTCCGCGATCCGGGAACGTTCATCCCCAATCACAACAAAATGCGACCCAAATAGCTGAAAATAGCGTTCCAGTTTAGAAGACCTTTTTAAAAAGTATGTTGGCCTTCATTTATAGATTAAAGATAAAAGAAGGTAGAAAATAACGAGATGAAACCTAGAAATCTAAAAAAATTCCACTTGAAAATAATTTCTTAAAGCAAAATAATCATTTTAGTTTTGTTTTGTTTTCAAATATATATTTTATACTTAATGTATCTCGTAACCAATTGTTCCCGAGTCAATCTAGGTTGCATTCGTGTTTCCGTTCCCGTTCCCGTTCCCTGTTCCATACCAAATGTTGTTCCAGGTAACAATGGTTCCAGGGCCAAGAAGAAGAATATAGGAATGCGGTATGGGAACCCATTACAGGCCGCAAAACAACCAGCCAGTCAAATCTAAGAGGTGGGTAATGCGTTTTGTACGATCTGATGGGCCAAATGTTCCATCCACCACCCACCCACAAGTAGGATTTGTCCAGGCTATACTGGATTGTGCAAGAAAATAGGCGATTCTTTAAACTAATAAACCTATTCCGTAATATTTTCATTCATCGCAGCTCACATAGAGAATGCTACACGTACAAATGTTTGGTGCGAGAAGCGGAATGAAATGGAAAGAGAATGCTTTAAGACGGATAATGGTATTCTTAAGTATTATTATCATCGATAATTTGCAACAAAGTAAATGACTCACTTATGGGAAAGCAATGGAAACACTACCCACGCAAACAAAACAACCATTAGGTACTAGATTTGCTTATTTTATCAAATTTCCAACCATTCAAAAAAGCCACCAAACACCCCCTAAATAATAATATATACTGATGAAAACAAACCTAGTCTGCTCTCTATCAAAATCTGGAAGATACATCAGTAAGCCGTCTTCTCTGACTACTCGGCCATATCACTAAATTAAACACACTATAGTTGGAAATTTAAAATGATTTTGTGAAAGCATCGACGTCCTCACAAATTAGCATCGTCGTTCTATTCAAGACCGAATGTAAAAGAAAGGAGGAAAAAGAAGATACGGAAATATTCTTTATGTGGTCAAGCTAACAAAATATCATGGGCCAAATCCACCTCATACACATACCATTAATGCTAGTTTGTCGTACCAGATTCTCTATATTGCTCGGCTTCTTTTTAATTGGTAAGGATAGACTACGTCACATTAAAGGCAGCTGATCAATAATCAACCAGGCAAGATCAGAGATTCATATGAGATATAAGGTGCTTCAGATCCTAGCCATATCAGAACCATAGGTTTAAAGTGAAATATATCGCCTACATCATCACCGTATCACAACCATATTGTAAAGATCTTGAGCTAAACATGACGGAAAAATAGGTTGAGACAACCGCGAAACCATCCATATTAACCAACTGTTACCATAACCGTGCACTATTGATTTCGACTTGAAAAAAACTACATAATTTAAATAAGCTAGTTAAGTTCTAATGTTCTTATTAGACTCCACACACCATAAGACATACAATGGTTCACTATTATCCATTTCACAAACCATCAAAACAAGCATATTGCTATGTTTCTAAATAAGTGTCTTATCCTTTTATGACTCATATGACATCTTCAAAGCATTTTAGACTTTATTCTCCCAATATAGAAAAAATTTCTGATTAACATATGAAAGATATATATGATCAAAATACCACTCAAGTTTTTACTGACACAAAACAATAGTCACAAGTCACAACTCATGTGAACTTCCATAAAACATACCAAAAGAAAGCCATACTAGTGTAGCTTATTATTTCATAAGAACTCCACAATTTCACTTGCAACTATCACTGATGCCCAAGAACATTTGTGCTTGTTCATACATTGCCAGTCACACCTTAAGACCAAACTTCTCATAACTCAAAAGGAGAATTGTAAGACCACATAAACATAAACATCAACTAGTCAGTTACATCCTCTCTATTCCAATGTCATTAAGTGGCTTCAACCTAAGATCTCACCTAGGCGGAATGTATGTAAATTAATTTACCATCTAGGTGGGATTTGTAGGGGTAGTATGTATGCTACTTTACCCTTGTTAGTGCTAACAAAGAGGTAACTTTCGATTGGCCCTTGGCATAGTCTAGTGGCTGACTTATTAAAGATAAATCAAAAAACTAATTTTAAAGACAAATAAGAATAATCGTCGTACATTTTAGATCAATATTGTGTTCAGATTATTATTGGACAAAAATTAAATGCTTTGACTTTTGGTTTCCGAGGACAGATAACATATTCATAATTGGCACGTGCCCCATACAGCCCACTAAAAATACATTCATTGGATGACCTAACTTAGTGCATCAATTCGTCCAGCTTAAGCATTGTCTACAAAGGGAAGAACTTTAAAAGGCAAAAGGGAGTAATGTAGTAAAATCCTCCAAATATGAAGTAAAGTTACGTGGGATGTCACACGGAAAGGAAGAACACTATCTACAGCCCAGTTGACCATAGGTTACAAGAATACAGCCAAGCAAAATGGTGCTATGGAGGAGTATTCCTCAACTAACAACCAGGTAATTCTAGTTTAGCTACCACAATTTAACTATATAAACAATATATTATTTTCATTGGAACAGAAATTGCAATCATACTAGAAAGAGCGAAGAACCTAGATGATAGTGATTGTTGAGCGTGAAATACAATTAACTGTTTCTCCTACCTTTTCTTGCTGCTCCTTAACTTTCTCATGCAGTTTCTTAAGCCTCATATTAACTCTTAACCGCTTCTCCTGTAACAAAAGAGTAATGAATTCATATGAATGAAGGGTTACAAGACCTGCAACATAACTACTACATCTGTATCAGTAATCAAACAATGAAAAGTAACAAGTATAAGAATCACACCTTCACATAGCTAAGATTTAGTTCCTTTCTTGTATATCCACGATCCAAGTTACGCATCACATATTGATTATAGTCCTTAACAATCCTCATAATGATGTCAGACGTCGATATCCCCTCTGTCCTTTGTGTTTCTTTAAACTTTCCAGCAGCTTTCACCTGTCACAAAGGGCCTAACTTGAGAAACAAAGTTTAATAGCTATTGCTAGATAGACAGTGAATCTCATGTAACAACAACTAATCTGAAAACTATCAAACTCACAAATTCATAGACGTCGTTGCAAGATCCACTGGTATCGGCATAACTGCAAGAAATTATACAAAAGAGTTCAATGAGTAAAAAGCTGATGTATCAAGATTTTGAAACATAATGAATAGAGAAGAGAAAAAGTTAGAAATAAGATCAATCAAAATCAGACAATAGAAAAGGAAACCATCTGTGTAAAAGGAAGTTTTCATTGTTAGGTTCAAAAGCTCAAGTTACACTTACGGAAGAGCATCATGAGCCACAAAATCAATCTTATGCTTGTCCAAAAACTCTTGATTTATTACCCAAGGCGCATCAGGGATAACTTCATCAACCCATCTGCATAAAATAATCATACCAGCTTGTAAATAAATAGGATAAAACATAAACGTCTATCACAGATTCACAATTTTTATGTTCAAAATAGGAAAAGAAACTCTTCGCAGTAAATGACTTTCCCAGAAAACACTAATCGTTTTAGATAGGGAAAGAAATCTTCCAATTTCAAATCCAAATCCAACTTGCTCCCTATTTTTCATCTTCGTGCATCCCAATCATTCATCTACAAACTGTGACTTTAGATCAGAAAATGTAACTTATTGGGAAAATAATAGCCAAAGCCACCTCCTCCACACCCATACACCCAATTTTAAACTCTTCATGCACCCTGGTCCCCAGCTATTTTCTGATGACAGTATCATGTTATTCCTACAGAAAAGGATATGTTCTCGACGACAAGTAACTAACTCATTTTCATAAATTTAAATTTAGATCTCAATATTTAGTAAGAAGTATAACAATCGCTACAATAGGATAAGTAGAAGCATATAATAAAGTCTTCGCCAATCAAAATCAATAAATAATCCCAAATGGTAAGAACACTCGTCGTACATGGCATCAAAGCTAGAAGAAAGCATACTTGCAATGACGAAGAGATTCATATCGTTCAGCTTCATTCATAACAGTTTTTCCCTTGTACTTGTGGGTTATTTCATCACTGCAACATCCTACTAGCAAATATGTATTTGGAAATCTACATTGTAAAACGACACATTCAAAGATAAATTAAAAATAACACAACGAATTTACAAAAAAAAACCATCAAAATCTAACATTAGACATGATTTATTAACCGCCAAAGAAGCAAACAAAAGAAGAACAACGCATCATTCATCATTCATAGTACAAAAAAAGTACATCAAATAAATGATTAAAAATCTCAACCATCATAAACATAGTAATATAAGTACCAACACAGAGTACAAACAATCATAAAAACAAAGCATAACCAACATTTTCAATCTGAAATCGTTCTAAATCTGCGTAAAGAAGACTATAAACAAGAATTCGATGGATGCATCATTGTCTATCAATCAAATTCTAAATATCAACCTCAAACTTATGAGATTCATATACAGAGTTACAAAACAATTACAACACTTTTATGAATTATAAAACACCAATTTGCACATTAACATAAAACATGATTTATCAACCGCCAAAAAATCAAACAAAAGATGAACAACCCATGATTATAATTCATAGTACAAAGAAAAAAAAAAGTACATCAAATAACCTAGAATAATAGATTAAAAAAAAGATCTCAACTTTCATCATAACATTTATTAAAAAAACCCAATCATCGAGCACCTACAATTAAATTATAAAAAAAACCCAGAAAAGTTCAAATTCGCAATCAAAGATCTCAGCTATAGATTCATATTAGTCAGAATACCAACCATACAATCCAAACAATTAACAAAATGGACATACTCAATCGATAATCATTCAAAACCTGAATGCTTCTCAACAAATAAAAATTGACAAATAAAAATCTCAACTTTCATAAAAGTAACAATAATCATAAAATCAAAGAAATCCCATAAAAAGTTAGAAGATTCAAAACATCATACGATTTTTTTGCTTGTTCCAATGATCGAGCATGCCCAAAGTGAAAGAGATCATAGATTCCATCAGCATAAACTCGAACAGGGCGGTCTGTAGGAGGGTCATTCATCTTATAATTTTTAGAATTTGACATTGTTTTTTGTTTCGATTAATTGTTTTATGCTCAAGAAAAATAAGTAGAATTTGTATGTTATCAAGTATTTCTGGTAATTTCCATTCTTTCTCTCATTTATTGATGTTGTTTTCTTTCGCTTTGAGATTGACAAAATATCCGGTGTATGTTTGTTTACTCCCCCGTGTTTTTTATTTTATTTTCTTTTTTTTTAAACAAGTTTGCGAGAGATTGCTATATCGTGAGACCAATAATCTAATCGATTCAATTATAATTATTTTTACAATACAAGTAATAATTGATCAATTTAAGGCTGATAAGGTCTAAATTGATTTGTTTTAAACGTTATAACTGATCATGTATAAAATTTATAACTTGAAGATTAGAATTGATTCAAGTGTTATGATTGTAACTTTATAAACTATTAAGCCTACCTAGTATTCATTCAAAGACAAGAAGTTGGTCTTTGTCTACAAAGACTTATACAAATTACAAGGATTGGTGGACTACTTGCAAAGGAGCTGTATGAAGTATTAGAAGCCATTGATATCAACCGTTGCTGACTATATTATTTGCTGATTAGGAATATGTAAAGATATAGTTAGATATGTTTAGTCCTTTGTATCAAGTTAGTTATAACTACTTAACTCTTGTACAACTCTAGTTAATTAGCCATAGTTAACATTAGGTTCTTGATTATAGTCTTGTATAAATATAAGATACTTAGCTCATAATTTGTAATTCTTATTTTGTTAAAAATCAATAATACAATCTTTTGTCCCGATTGTTACATGGTATCAGAGCCTCCTTAACATCAGGCTCAAGAACATTTTCTTGTTCTGATTCTTTACCCAGCAGCCTTCATTCTTTCCCTCTGCAATCCCAATGCCTTTTGCCCCAATGGTGAGACCTATTCATTCCAAGAGTGTTGATCCCACTTGCACTTGTTCTGAATGTTCTTGTGAACTAACAAAAAAGGTCACAAAGATTCAACAAACAAGTAGGCTTATGGAGTTTCTGATGAAACTAAGCCCTAAATACCAGTATGTAAGAAGCAATATATTGATGATGAAAGAACCACCTTCAGTAGCAGACCCATCAAGAACTTAGCAAGACCACCATGTATGAGGATCAAGAAACAACACCCTTGGCTTGTAGAATTGATAGAAAATCCAGTGATAAAGGTAAAAATATGCCAAACAAGAAAGGTAGCTATTACTGTGATCACTGCAAAGTTTATGGGCATAGTCTTGAAAGGTGATGGAAGGTTAATGGATATCCTCCTACTCACACGCCAAACACATGGAACAGAGATGGAATCAACAGGGCAAATGCAGTCTAGGTGGGCCCACAGAATGAAAGTAAAGCCATAGAGCCAAAGCTCACTCAAGAGCAATACAACACATTGATGTGCTTGCTAAGTTCACAGCCCAACAAAACTGATGAGAAGGAACAGCCTATTGCTGCAACTGCACATTATGAAGGTCAGTCTTGTTTACATATAACTAAGTCTCACTTATGGATACTTGATAGTGGAGCCTCAGATCACATATGTTGTGACATTTCTTTATTCCAGCATTATGATCATATAACCAATAAGCAAAACACTAAAATCATACCAGATGGATCACATTCTAAAGTAAAGTGCATTGGGTCAGTTAGGTTAAAAAATGGTCTAACTTTAAAGAAAGTCTTATATGTACCTGGATTTCAGTATAATCTTGTGTCCATACACAGACTATGTCTTGACAACAATGTTAAAGTTACCTTTGTTGATAATATTTGTGTTATGCAGAGGCTTTTGAAGAAGCCTTTGCTTCTTGGTAAAGTGAAAAATAATCTCTACTATGTTGAAGAACAATTGAAGAGTGTCAATGAACAACACCCCATGCCCACTATGTGCTTGCAAACAGGAAACCTCAACAACATTGAAAAAGTCAAGCTATGGCACCTAAGATTAGGGCACATTCCCTTTAATAGACTTAATGTTGTCTTCCTTGATTTGCATTGTAATAAAGTAGCACAAGATGTTATGTGTACTATATGTCCATTGGGTAGACAAACTAGAAGATCTTTTTCAAGAAGTTCCGTTAAAACTACTGATATTTTCCAATTAGTTCACATAGATTTTATGGGGACCTATAAGGTTTCCCAACAGATTGAGATGCAATATCTTTTGTACTATAGTTGATGATTTCTCCAGATTTACCTGGGTTATTTTCCTCAAGAATAAGAGTGATTTCTTGAGTATCTTTAAGTAATTTTACACTTTAGCACAGACACAATTTGGCAAAAAAATAAAGACTGTAAGGACTGATAATGCTCAAGAATTAAGTAAAGGGGAGACCTTAATTTTTTTCAAAAGCGAGGGCATTTTGCACCAAACAAGTTGCACTGAGACTCTTCAACAGAATGGAGTGGTGGAACGTAAGCATAAGCACCTCCTTGAGGTTGCTAGAACCCTATATCATCAGTTCAAAGTGCCATTGATGTTCTGGGCAGACTGTGTGTTAAGTGCTGCACAAATTATCAATAAAATGCCACTTGTGCCTTTGAATGATAAAACTCCCTATGAAAATTTGCATGGCATCAAGCCCTCATATGAATCATTAAAAGTGTTTGGGTGTCTTTGTTTTGCCTCAGCCTTGAAAAGGGATAGGCACAAGCTTGCTGCAAGAGCAAATCCCTATATATTCATAGGGTATTCTCAACATCAGAAAGGGTATACACTATATAATCTCAAAACCAAGGCTGTCTTGGTCTCCAGGATTGTAGTGTTTCATGAGAAATGCTTCCCATACAGACTAGATAATGAAACTTATACCCCTCTGAATGATCTATTCATGCCATGTGATACAAACACACCTGACTGTGTGAGTGACACCCATCAGGACTCACCTGATGCTTCAACTAACTGTGAAGAAGATGCACCAATAGAACACAGCGATATCAAGACAAATATGCAAAACCTTGATGATTCAAATCAAAAAATCAGTAGACCCATTAGACTGAAAACTAAGCCTAGCTATCTAAAAGACTACAAATGTCACACCAGTACAACCACACACTGTTGTAATCTGGTGCAGCACCATGCCTTATCCAACACACACAAAAAGATTGCACAACATCAAAGTGAATATGTTGAACCAAGATCCTATAATGAAGCTTCCTTGAACCCTAAATGGGTACAAGCCATGAAAGAAGAATTAACAGCCCTTAATGCCAATAACACTTGGGAGGTGGTACCTCTGCCTCAAGGTAAAAAACCCATAAGAAATAGATGGGTTTATAAGGTGAAGCTTAGGGCTGATGGGTCCTTCGAGAGATTTAAGGCTAGGTTAGTGGCTAAAGGGTATAGTCAAAAGCAAGGCATAGATTACCAAGAAACATTTTCACCAATAGTCAAGATGACTACTGTTAGATGTATGCTAGCAGTAGCAGCAAGTCACAAATGGCTAGTACATCAACTTGATTTCAACAACGCCTTCTTGCATGGAGACTTGAATGAAGAGGTCTATATAACCATGCCTCAAGGCATACCAAACCCAGACAACAAAGTATGTCTCCTTAAGAAATCCCTATATGGTCTAAATTAGGCATCTAGACAATGGCATGTCAAGCTTGTGGATGAGTTACATTCTTTAGGTTTCACTCAGTCAAAGAATAATTACTCCCTCTTTGTTAAAAGACAAGAAAATTTTATTACCATCATTGGAGTATATGTAGATGATATCCTGATTACAGGAAATCATACCACTGAAATAAACAGCATAAAACAACATCTCCATGATACCTTCACCATTAAGGATCTAGGCCAACTGCATTTTTTTTTGGGCATAGAAATTAGTTATACTCATGAAGGCATGGTCCTTACACAAGAAAAATATACAAAAGAGCTGTTATCTACAAGTGGCATCACTGGTTTTAAAAGGGCTGTCACTCCCTTACCCCTAAACCTAAAATTAAACACTAAAGATGGAGAGGCATTACCAGATGCAGAACCTTACAGGAGTATTGTGGGAAAACTAAATTTTCTCACTAACACTAGACCAGACATTAGCTTTACTGTGCAAACCATAAGCCAATTCATGCGATCCCCTAGAACTCCACATTGGCAAGCCTTAATGCACACACTCAATTATATACACTCTACATGTGGTCAAGGCATTTTACTCAAAGGGTCTACCAAACTTATGCTTCAAGCATTCACAGATTCAGATTGGGGAGCATGCCCCATCTCTAGAAAATCAGTGTCTGGATATCTAATTTAGCTTGGGAAATCACCCATAAGTTGGAAATCTAAGAAACAGCCTACTGTTTCTAGGTCCAGCTCAGAAGCTGAGTACAGGGCAATGGCCAATGCAGCATTTGAAATAACATGGATAGTAAGGTTACTTAAAGAAATAGGTGTTGATGAGCTTGAACCTGTCACACTTCATTGTGACAGCCAATCCGCCATATACATTGCAAAAAATCCTGTATTTCATGATAGAACAAAATATATCGAAATTGATTGTCACTTTACTAGGGACAACGTTTTGGAAGGACTTATTCAGTTATCCTACTTACCTACTCAACATCAATTAGCAGACTTGCTTACCAAGATCTTGCCTTCATCTCATTTTAACTATCTCCTCAGCAAACTAGGAGTTAGTAAACCACCTCCTAGTTTGAGGGGGGATATTAAGCCTACCTAGTATTCATTCAAAGACAAGAAGTTGGTCTCTGTTACAAAGACTTATAAAAATTACAAGGACTGGTGGACTACTTGCAAAGGAGCTGTATGAAGTATTAGAAGCCACTGATATCAACCGTTGCTGACTATATTATTTGCTAATTAGGAATATGTAAAGATATAGTTAGATATGTTTAGTGCTTTGTATCAAGTTAGTTATAACTACCTAACTCTTGTACAACTCTAGTTAGTTAGCCATAGTTAACATTAGGTTCTTGATTATAGTCTTGTATAAATATAAGATACTTAGCTCATAATTTGTAATTCTGATTTTGTTAAAAATAAAAAAAACACAATCTTTTGTCCAGATTGTTACATAAACGATCATTTTAATGTTATAATGAACTTGTTTAAGATCATACTTCCTCCGTTCCATAATACTTGCTACATTAACTTTTTTACGCAATCTAATATTCTATTTTGTTTATTTATATGTCGAATTATACACATTTAAAAATTATAAAAAGTTTATATTATGAAAGTATGCGATTAGACGATTCAAACAAGATCCCACTTGACTATATTATTACTTACATATTAGCCGCAATATATAAAATAAGCTTAAACAATGGATAGTGCCCAAAAACAAAATGTAGCAAGTATTTCGGATGATGACTTATTCAACATTATAAGTTTATATATTGATCACTTTAATGTTGTAGTTTATCGTTTAAAAACTTGTTATTTATATCTTCAAAAAAAAAACTTGTTAGTTATCAAGTTAAATTTGTCTGCTTTATTGTTATAATTGATCACTTTAAGGTCTGAATTGATCACTTTGACAAAGGAATTGTAGACATTAAATAGAAATTGATCACTTAAATGTTGAAATTGATCCATTTAAGGTTACCTTTTAATTTGGTAGTTATTACTTTAATTTCAAATTAATACCTTTAAGATTAAAATTGAATTTTGTTTTTAAATTTTTAAGTTTAATTAAACTAGTTAGAACCTGTTTCAAAATAGAGTCGCCACTTACAAGTGTGTACGATATCATATTATGATTCATATTCAGAATTACTAGCAAGAGACAATCTCATTATGAAACCGTCTATATGGGCCGACCCAAAGTCTTTTTAAAAAAAAATTAAACAGGAAGTCTCATGGGAGACGGTCTATCTTATAGACGGGTACCACATAGCCCAACCCAAACAAAAAATAGAAAATTAAAAAGGAAAAAAAAAATTCTAACTGCCATTATAATTTAGCAGTTCACGCTTTCTTCCCCAAAAAAGCAACGTGAATAACTGCCATTAAAATACATTCAACTCTTCCCAAAATCATTAGAATACCAAAACTCATTAGAATAACTGTCATTGGTATTCGAAGAACAACATAAGAATAACAACCTGCCATTAGAATAACATTGGAATACCAAAACTCATTAGAATAACATTAGAAAGTCACTGCATTAGAATACCAAAATCATTAATAGAATACCAAAAGTTAATTTGCAACAGAATTTTTGTTCATTTGGGGTTATAACATAGTATATTTGGGGTTATACTATAATATTACATAATATATAAAATACCAAAAGTTAATTTGCAACAGAATCGTTATAATATAATATATTTGGGGTTATAACATAGTATATTTGGGGTTATAACATAGTATATTTGGGGATATAATAATTTATATTTGGGGTTATAGAATAGTATATTCGAGGTTATAATACCTTACATTTAGGATTATAACATAATATAATTGATATTATAATTGTAATCATTTGACATAGTTTAATGTAGTTTAATGTAGTTGAAAGTAAAGGGGAAGTTAAAAGGAGAAAAACCAGTCATTTTCGTCATTCCTCCATTTTCAAATCTCATTGTGTCTTTTCCTTTCGAGATTATAGGTACATATCGATCTTTTTCTAGGGTTTAATCTTCATCTTTTTTTGTTTGTTATAGTTGTTTGAGGTTAACTAATTTGTTTTAGTTTACATTTAGTTTTGTTTACTTATCATCAACTGATTATTAGTTTTTTACCATTGTTAAATACGCTTATAGAGATTTGTAAATAGTTAGGGCTTATATCAGTTTTGAGTTTGCAGTTTGTTGTATATTATTTCGTCTTTTTTCATGTTTACTAGTTGTGGGGCCGCGTGCTACGCACGCGGTCCCCCAAGTTACACTATCGAATTTAAAAATTGTCATTTAATACACATATTAAAAAAATAATACGAATGAAAATATTAGAATGTTAATGTGTTGCAAATGTGTAAAAGACGAAAGGGCTGAAAATGTATAGGTGATATTAGGCAACAACATCAAAGTAAGGCATGAAAACGTATTGAAGGTTCTATATGTCCAGCCACGAGGCATGAATATGTATTGAATAATTGCAAGCCTTTTCGCGGAACAATTTTATTTCCTTAACCACACGTGGAAGGAGCTCAGGAAAAGTGAAATCACATTTCATTAAATACTAAAATGCTACTTGTATTGTATGGTTATCATTTACTATAAGTCGCAGATATTAAAACAACTTGTAAATCAATTATTTCTATGGGAATGTTTTTTATTTGGTAATAACACAAGAAAAGTCTTTGATATGGATTAAATTGATTTCGATTGAACTTGTAGCTAATAAAAAAATAACCTTATTGTAAAAAACACAAAGAAATGAAAATTCTATACTCATAAAATTTGATAAACTCATAGCTAGCAAGATGTAACATTAAAAGTTGTATAAAAACAATGTTTATAAGATAACTATTAAGATATTAAGGGTATGGCATGAAATTACCTCATTAAAGATAGTATCATAAATAACCTTCTGACTCCCTTTACCACAATAATTTTTGATCAATATAATTCATACATAATTGCATTGTCATATATACAAATTATAAAGTAAATTGCCCATTGTTCCAATTAGGCTATTGTTCATGACTACTGCCAAAATTCATACACAAGCCAATGGTGGTTAGACTAAATGTACATGGTCCCTGTGACAGGTTATTACACAATCGTTTGATCAAATAGACAAAATCTTCGAGTACTCAAGCAAAAGAATAATTCTTAGTCTCGACTATTAAAGCACTATTGTCAATCCCATTTCTATCGCCGTCCTACCTCCTCCAGAACTTTTGACCACGCTTGGCTTTTTCTCGCTTCATCTTCATTCCAAGAACTGCATAAAGAAGTAGCGTAAAAAAATTATGAGAATAACAAGAATACTAAAAGGACATGTATCAAATTAAGTGGGACGGACAAAAATTAAAAATTATAAACTCGATATAATTAGTAGAATGTCAAGAGTTTCAATAGCTTGTTTGAGATAGAATGGCAATATAACCGCTGTAGTTGACAGTGACACCACCACAATCATTTAGTCCCTAAACGTACAATAGTCCTTTATTATTTTTTGATCAAAAGATTGGAATTTGAAGTAGGGGAGGGGAAGTAAAGCTTCTCTCAAATTTAAGAAGCAATAAAATTTAGGAAAAATTATAAAAAACTACTGTCTATTTGCAAAAATCTACCTTATATTATTTTTTTTATCAAAAAACCACCTAATGTGATATATTTCTCTGTAAATGACTACCACTTAACGGAAAACGGTAATTGACCATTAAGTTTGAGGGTTTGACCAAAAAAACACATAATGTAGTTTTTTGCAAATAAACTTATAGATTAAGTAGTTTCGTATAATTTTTCCTAAAATTTATAAAGGTATAAGCACCTCCAAATTCTAATATGCAAGCAAAGAACTTACCAGGCCCTATTTGGTATCACCTATTTGACTATTTCAATTCAAATTCAACACAAACTAAAACCCTAATTTCTTTAAAAAAACAGTTCAACAAGACAAAGGATAGTACAAAGCTTCTAAAACACAGTGTTTAAAGCAACTGGAATCCTAGGGGGCCAACAAACGCACATCAAGTTAACTTTTTCATTGACAACATAAATTAGAAATGTTGAAAACTAAATTACACTTCAAGGTCATGACTATATAGCTCTGGTGCCTATTACTAACATATGAACCACGATAAAAGGTCGATGCTAATAAAACCTCAAAAACCAACCCCAAACAAACAAAGGAGAAACAAAACTCACAAAAGCAACCCCAATTGGCATTGAACGTTTTCTGAAGTTCATCATCATGAAGGGTCATGAGCTGCTGCCCCTGATAGGGCCAAATGAAGCTCTTGTAATGATGTTGTTGCCTACTGATCACCTACTGTCCCTGCTATTGTCTTGCTGCAAATGATCAATCCAATTGCAATGAGCTACGCGTGAGTTGTCAGCTGGTTTGCCTGGTGACTTGTTGCATATGTTGTCTGAGGTTGATGAAATCTAGTAGTCTGTTGATGCTACGTGTCCTGGCATCCTAATGCTACGAGTCCTTGTATCCACATCTTAAATTGTCAATTGACAAAACTTTAAGGTTGCGTTTGGGAACATACATTTCATTTGAAATTCTTAATTTCAATTATGGAATCATAAATGGAGAATTTGGGAATGACAAGGTTTGACAAGTCATTCTCAAATTCTCCATTTTAACTACTTTGGAAACTAAGGTGGAATTCACTCAAATCCAAATTTGAAGTGACCCAATGCTAGATTTCCAAATAAAATCATCTACACACATGACTGAGAAATCCCAACAAAGAACAATATTTGAATACTTAAATTTGAACCTTCCTTACAGCCCTTTAATCGGTATAACTAATAATCTAACCACCATAGTATATATTAAAATGCTTATTTGGGTCTCTTCGATATGTACCTCTAGCTGCCAATGTTAATGAAGAATTTGCTTTTAACAGTTTTAGGCTTTCAACTATAATTCCTTTATTATCACTCTCCCATTTTATTAATAAATACCTTGCAATTAACGTTCCTTGAAGCGTAATAATTGAATCAATAACCATAAAAAGGAAGTTTGATTATAAGTATGTCATTTGTCTTTATTTCATTGGTTAGTATTGATTGATTTTTTGTATAATAGCAAAAAGAAAGTTTGATTGTGAGTACATCATTTGTCTTTTTTTCATTGGTTAGTATTAATAGAATTTCATTAATTTGCATTCTTTACACTTACCAATTTTAGAAATTTATATTTTCGAAAAAACCCCAGGACGCCCCCATGTTGCTGAATTCCCCCTTATCCGCTGAAATCTTAGCAAGTCTTAATCCTGCCAAGATCAAGGTACCTACCATGAACTCTTTTGACAGTACCACATGCCCCGAGGAACATATCGTGGCATACAAAAACTTGATGTTGCTATATACCACCAGTTAGGCCTTGCTATGCAAATTTTTCCCTACTACATTAAGTGGAATTGCTCTTAACTGGTACACCTCCCTACCCTCAGGAACGATTCATACTTTCGCGCAGTTGGAAGCCAAGTTTATCAATCACTTTGTCGCTTCCAAAAGGCAAGAAAAAACTAACTTCCACTTATTGAGCGTTGTGCAGCAAGAAGGGGAATCCGTGGCTTCATACTTGAAGAAATTCCAAGAGGCTGTCTTAGAAGTCACGGATCTAGAAGACTCTGTTGCTCTTAATGCCCTGATCAATGGAATGCGAACCTCCAAGCTAAAGTTCCAACTTGTTGAGAACCAGGTTAAAAGTTACGCTGAAGCCATGAGGCAATGCCAAAGCTATGTCACCGCCTCAGAAATATGCCATGCTCATGATTCATAGAAGCGGAAACATGACAAGAAAGAACTCGACCTTCCCCCAAAAATTCCAAGAGATGACCGTACATCCCGGCGGGATAGGAATTATCCCCCGCGTCACCACGGTCCCCCTTTCGACATGGGACCACCGAGGCATAGGCAGGTGTATGTGGCTGAAGAATCCAAAACAAAGCACCTAAGGGATGGAGGAGAAGATTCCCGCTTCAACACAAACAGGCGGGACATCTTCTTCGCTGTCCAAGATGCCCTTCCAGCACCACTGCCCACAACCACACCGTCTGATCGTCGCAACTATGATCTATATTGCGACTATCATCGTGAATATGGTCATACCTTGGAACAGTATAGAGAGCTCAAACGCATACTACATCAGATGGCTGAAGAGGGAAAGTTGAGAAGGTTCTTGAGAAAAGACTATCCCTCCCGTAACAGCAACGAAAGGTCATACCGCCCTAGACCTAAGCCCCGCAAAGAAGGAGATAGGAAGACTACCTCAGCTGATACCCGGGGAGTCATCAACATGATCGTAGGTGGCTTCAGTGAGGAGTATCCTACAATAAGAGCCACAAAGGATAGTGTACACACTTTGATGAAAGGCCCTCCAAAAGTCCCCTCCAGAGGTCCAGTAATGAAGTTTGACTCTACTCTATCAGAGCCACTTCAATTTCCTCATACTGACCCTTTGGTAGTGGCACTTAAAATTGGCCAGATGAAAGTTAAGCGAGTCCTTGTAGATACAGGGAGCACTACAGATCTCATCACCATGAACTGCTTAAAGCAAATGAAGTTCGAGGAAAACCACTTGCAACCCTTCGATTAGCCCCTCATAGGCTTTGGAGGTAACCAAGTCGTTCCCCTTGGCACCATTACACTCCCAGTGCGGGTAGGCGAGAAGGGCTATTGCAGAACCCTCCCTATCAAGTTCACCGTTGTTGATCTTCCTTTCCCCTACAATGCCATCATGAGACTGCCTCTCATCAACAAGATCAAAGCGATCATTTCACCCCATCAACTCCTGTTACAGTATGAATAGGATGATGGAAAGGTTGGAATCCTTCGAGGGGATTAGAAGGCAGCACGCCAATGCCTCATTAATTGCTTGAAGCATGACAGTGCTCCTAGAGCATTCCCCAAGAGAAAGCGGGAAGAAGAACCTCAATCTGTTATGAGTGTTTACTTGGACAATCTCAATGTCCTAGAAAAACCTCAACCCATTGAACAATATGAAGAAGTCGAAGTGTTTGAAGAAAGAAGGATAAAAGTAGGAAAAGCCCTACCTGAAGCAGTGAGACACGATGTCTTAGCAGTCATTGCCGAGTTCCGTGATATCTTTGCTTTTACTGTGGAAGAAACGCCCGGGATACCGCCAGAAATAATGTGCCACAAACTCGACATCAAACCGGGCTACAAGCCTGTTAAACAAAAGCTGCGGCACCAAGACAAAGAAAGGATTGAAGCAGCAAAGGAGGAAGTGGCAAAGTTATTGAAGGCGGGGTTCATCAGAGAATGTCAATACTCCGAATGGCTGTCCAACGTGGTGCTTGTCGAAAAACCCAATGGCAAGTGGCGAATGTGTGTTGACTTCACGGATCTCAATAAAGCTTGTCCAAAGGATGATTACCCCCTTCCAAAGATTGACCGCCTTGTGGATTCCACGGCAGGTCACGCCCTCCTTAGCTTTATGGATGCCAATGCTGGATATCACCAAATCCCTTTGGCTTAGGAAGACCAACCCCACACAGCTTTCATTGCAAATGTCGGGGTATACTGTTACAAGGTGATGCCCTTTGGACTGAAAAACGCAGAGGCAACATATCAAAGGATGGTAAACAAGGTCTTCAGCTCACAGATAGGCCGAAACTTGGAAGTTTACGTTGATGATATGATCACCAAAAGCAAGCAAGCCCAAGATCACGTTGCTGACCTTAGGGAGACCTTTATGACCCTCCGTAACCATCAAATGCACCTTAACCTAGACAAGTGTGTATTTGGGGTTATAGGAGGAAAGTGCCTTGGTTTCTTGGTAGATGAAAGGGGAATTGAGGCCAATCCCGACAAGATTAAAGCCATCCTGACCATGAAGTCTCCTAGAACAGTAAAAGAAGTGCAAAAGCTAACCGGCTGTGTTGCGGCCCTAGGAAGATTCATGTCAAAGTCTGCAGACAAATGTTCACCCTTCTTCAGGACCCTCAAGCAAACAAAATTTGAGAGGACCGAAGAGGCGGAAGAAGCATTCAACGATCTGAAAGCCTACCTCGCTTCCTTGCCAAAGTTGGTATCCCCCATAGAAGGAGAAACACTGATACTATATGTTTCCGTGTCAGAATACTCTATCTCTGGAGTCCTGATAACGGAAAGGGAGAAGAAATAACTACCAGTGTATTACATCAGCCATTCCTTCAGCGCGTCCGAGGGAAATTACACCGAAGTTGAGAAAGTGCTTTTGGCAGTAGTAATGGCAAGCAGAAAGCTCAAGCCCTACTTCCAGTCTCATCAAATCAGGGTCAGGACCAATCAATCCCTTAAAAAAGTCTTAGAAGGAAGGAATCAATCAAGCCGCATTTCTGATTGGGCTGACCAGCTAGCAGACTATAAGATAGAGTATGAACCACGTACTTCCATCAAAGCCCAGGCTTTAGCAGACTTCATTGTTGAAAGCACGGGACCAACATCATCAGATCCCAACCAAGAATGGAAGTTGTACGTAGATGGATCATCCACCAAGGTCGCTAGTGGTGCCGGGATACTTATCATCTGTTCCGCCGGAGTCAGAATGGAAAGGGCAGTAAGGTTTGAATTCGATGCCTCCAACAATGAAGCCGAGTATGAGGCCCTAATCCTAGGCCTCATCATTTGCCATGGAGCAGGGGCAAAAAACATACTCGCATTCTCTGACTCCCAGCTGATCGTGAGACAAGTAAAAGGAGAGTTTGAAGCCAAAGATGACAGCATGAAAATGTACTTAGCTAAGGTACAAGAATTAGTGGGAAATTTTGACCAGTTCACAATAACCCATGTGCCCAGGTCCGACAATGCCCAAGCAGATTCTTTGGCAAGGTTGGCTAGTTCCGCAGAATCGTCGAGTACACGTGACATTGTGTGGGAAGTCCTTCATAACCCCAGTATCAATGTCATGGTGAACATAATAGACAGATCAGAAACCTGGATGGAACCCATAATCAAGTACCTTGAGAATCAAACTCTCCCTGATGATGAACACGAGGCAAAACTTCTTCAGAAAAGAAGCAAATGGTTTGAATACATAGAGGGCATGCTATACAAGAAATCATACACCCATCCACTCCTAAAGTGTGTTACCCCGGAAGAAGGAAACTATATTCTGCGGGAAATTCACGAAGGAGGGTATGGAATCCATCAAGGTATTCGAACCATGGTTAGTAAGGTGCTTAGAAGTGGATACTATTGGCCAACCCTCAGGCAAGACGCTGAAAACCTAATACTCAAATGCTCAAAGTGCCAATTCTTCTCCAAAGTGCCTCAAAAGCCTCCCAGCTACCTCATCACTATCAGCTTAGTACTACCCTTTGACAAATGGGGTATGGACTTACTTGGACCATTTCCGCCAGCCAAGGGCAGAGGAAGTTCATCATCGTGGCAATAGACTACTTCTCCAAGTACGTCGAGGCAGAACCACTAAGCACCATCACTGAAAAACAGGTATGCCAATTCCTCTAGAGAAACATCATCACGAGGTACGGTATCCCACGGGTCATAATCACTGACAATGGTAGACAATTCATAAGCCGTGGAATCGTGGAATACTGCGAAAAATTCAACATACAGATCAGGTTCAGTTCAGTATCCAGGCCTCAAACAAACAGGCAGGTAGAATCAGCTAACAAAGAAATACTTAATGGGATCAAGAAGAAACTTGAAGGGGCTAAAGGATCATGGGATGACGAGTTACCAGGTATTCTCTGGGCCAGTCGCACCGCCGTGAATGAATCAACAAGTCATACTCCTTTCTCACTTGTCTTTGGGTCAGAAGTTGTTCTACCAGTTGAAATAGGGATACCCTCCACAAGGGTGACCTATTACTCCTACACTAAGAATGATGAAGGTAAAAGGGTGAACCTAGATTTGCTTCCGGAGAACCGTGGTAATGCACTCCTACGGTCCATCGCCCAGAAACAGTAGATGACCCGACAATCAACAGGCATGTCAAGACAAGGATCCTCAAACCAGGAGATTGGGTTTTGCGCAAGATAGAAGCAACGGGGAAAAGTGCAGAAAAAGACAAGTTAGGAGCCAACGTGGACGCTCTATTCAAAATTAACAATGCTGTCAAACCCAACACATTCGACTTAGAAGATGCCACGGGAAAAAAGCTGAAAAGACCTTGGCATGCGGATCATTTGAAGAAATTTTTCATTTAGCAAGTCTTGCAAGGGGCATATATCTCACCAGCAAGTTATTCAATGTTCAGTTCAATTTTCAGTTTTTAATTTTCAGTTCAGTTCAGTTCATGTAATAGACAATTACAGTTCTCATAACCGTGGCTGGTTCCACGGTTAGGCGGTATCAATCTGATACTTAGTCAATTTTCAGTTTTCAATTTTCAATTTTCAATAATCACCCACGGTTAAGTGGTGAGGCGGTGTCATAGTTTGATACTTGGTCAGTTTTCAGTTTTCAATTTTCAATATTTAAAGAACCAAGCGGCAAACTAAAAGCGAGTAAATAGTAAAACTCGCTGATACAAAACTTGCTAAATCAAAAATATTTACAATAGCAATGTCAATATACAGCCAAATGTTCAAATCAAAATTAAAATTACAACTACAATGTTCATTGTCAATTATAAAAATCCCGGGGAGAAAGGAGAGCGGAACAAGCTAAGGCTGAGAGGCGTCCCGCTGCTGATCCGATGGCGCAGACTGAGGTTCCGGCTCAGGATGCTGCGGAGAGGGGGTGAAGCTGAAAATATCTTCAACATCGGGCCACGGTTCTTCACCCGCCAACTCGCTAGCCAGTCCCTGGAGAGTCTCCCTCTTAGTTGATAAAATCTTCGATAAACTCGAAGATTCACCTTCAAGAGCAAGGAAGGTCGATCTCTCAGGAGCCTTCGGAAAATAACGGTAGTAGACGGGGATTTTGACGAGATCCAAAGCAAGGGCTCTCTTTTCCCTTCCCGGGTCCATCTTTTTGAGCCACTCCCGATGCTCCTCCTTATCTTCTCCCACGGCCTTCGCCAATACTTCTGAGTCTTTGTCCAAGACATGCTAAAGGTTGTCCGTGGCATCGTCGTGACTCTACTCAGATAATTCCAAAAGCTTGGGAACATCAATACCCATCTTCTGAGCCGCCAGCTTGCATTTTTCAACCTCTACCAGTGCCCCGGTCGTCATCATTTCTTCAGATAAAGAAGTCAGCAGCGGGACCACTTCCTTTGAGTTCAGCCATTGTTGAGCCAGATAAGAAGTCCTCTCGGACCGTAGCTTGTAGACCTTCGCCGCATCAAGGACCCTTTCGAAGCGGTCCATGTCACACATCACAGTTTTTATGACTTGCTCATTTTCAGAGACAAGTCTATCATGATCCCCCAACATCCGCGCCACTTCCTGGCATATACGCGCTGATATCTCGGATGCCTGCTCAAAGGACTGGCCCGCAACGTCCAGGTTTTCCTTAATGCGGCTCTTCCATTTCTTCGCCAAGGCCAAGCGCTCTCTCAGCTCCTTGCACTTGGCCAGCCTCTCCTTTAACCCCGGGAGACCCCTCGGCTACCTTTTTTCCCTTCTCCTAAGGGGTAAATTTTGATTTGGGCCGGGAAGAACCGCCCTCCGCAGCAGCCTGAGCCGGTCTCTCTTCAGCAAGAGGAATGGCGCTCAAAATTGTGTTCGACCCCTGGGTCGAACTCTCATCACCGTCTACCTTCACCGGCTCTTCGGGTTCAGCCGGCTTCACGGTTTTTTGCTTCTTGACTCCGGCAGAAGGAGACTTGGTTTTCCTCTTTGACGTAGTCTTTTTCCTCTTTTGAGGCGGCTCACCCCGTTCCACGTGAGATGGAACAGGGGCTTCTTTCCTCTTCTCAAGGAGAGACCGAGCTTCTGCCTCAGTCGGCGCTTCATCTACCCCGGCCATATTGGTGTTGCCATTCTGCATAAACATTAAATCAGGCTATGATAATATTCGAAATCAGAACAAGTATTGAAGGATATTACCTTAGGTGGGGTAGGAAGAGGAGTGGGGTCAGCCGTCCTCTTTGCACGGTTGTGCGTCATTGCCATCAAATTGAACTTGCCCATGAGGTTTGGGTGTTTCTTGGCTAAGTCTTCTTTGGCGACGCCTGCATAAGAGCAACACCGTTAGACGTGTTACCGTTTCACCGAGCACAAGAAAAAGGAGAAACACTTACGCTTGTGTATCTTAAGGCTTATTTCAAAAGCCGATAGAAGTAACTCTATGTTCAGATGCCTCTTATGGGTGATCTAGTTCTCTTGCTTATGCAACGGAGACCTCCCCTGGATAATAGACATCTTCGCATATTCGATAATCACCGCGTCTTCTACTGTACATTGCGGGACATTATTGTTGAACCTATTAATTTTGGGTTTAATATCGAAAGAAGTCTTGAAGTTCCATGGCTCGGAACTATATAAAAAAGCGAACCTGGTCCGGTAACCCTTCAGACGAACACAGTCTGGCCTGCAATATGTGCCTAAACGCTGTAAGTGTAGGTTTTACCTTCAAAACCTTACACACTATCAAAAATACCGACCCCAAGCGTTAGGGTATACCTCGGCTACGGTAACGTTCAGTAACTTAAGTAAATCCCTTATAAAGGGATGAAGAGGAAACCTTAAGCCTAATTCAAAAGAAGGCATATATACAGCTATACAGTTAGGCGGGGGAAACCTAACGGTGTCTAAGTTGGCCGGTCTTAATATGTTAATCTCATCCGAAAGACCCCACTTATCCGCCAGTTCCTCCCGAGAAGTATCCAACTTATTCCGGGTCTTCGCATCGATAAAATAGTTAAGTGGACCACCGTTTTTGATGTAGAACGGAGGAGGTTTTGAAGCACCGCTCTTCCGCCCGGACGATTCTTTGCTTTGCTCCATAGTATCTACAATCAAGAATCCGTCTAATTCAGGGTTTATTTTCGTTAGATAAAGGGGAGGGAAAGCTACATCTACTTCCCACGGGGCAGGATACTTTATTTTCGGCGGGTATAAAGGGTGTACAGACGATTCACTCCCACTTTTTACCGGAGAATAGATCGAGGTGATAAAAACGGAGTTCCAGTCCGAGTCTTCCTCTTCTACCTTACAGTCTAAAGGTGTCTCAATGTAAGCCGGGGTCACGGGTATGTCCAATTCTACCTTGCTCTCATCCATACTCCGGGAAAAATAAAAAAGTTATACAAATTTTATGTGAAGAGATTACAAGTATATGCATGTAAGGGTTAATGATTATGAGATCAAAGTTAGATCATCAAGAACACGTTGAACATCATCAAGAACACGTTGAAGATATTCATTAATATATTCAAGAACACCAAGAACAGGTTGAAGATCAAAAGAAAAATGAAGATCTTCAAACAAAATTCAATCGAAATTCAATATTTAATCGAAAAATTTGAGGAAAAATGGAGAATGCCTTGTTTGTGTTCTTGAAGATCTGTCAGAAATTTGAAGATTTGATGAATGTCAGATCCTCTCTCTCTAGCTTTCTCTCTCTAAGATAAAATGTGTGAAATCAAGTCAAACAAGCAAATGATACTTTGACTTACCTTTCACTATTTATATGGTCAATAAATGCTCAACCACCAAGATACTATTCATGTCAGAGATTTGCCCCGGGAAAACAAGTGGAAAAGTGCTTGATCCTTGTCCACCTCACAAGAATAAATGTGATTCGGACCCTGTTTTAAGCCCAAAAATGTAATCTTGGGGCTAAAAATTCTAAGTGTTTGATCCTTGTCCGCCTCGCAAGAAGGATTATGATTCGGACCCTGTTTTTATCTCAAAAAGGTGATGATAGAGCTAAAAATTCTAAGTATAAAATCATGTCTCCCGTTGCACCGCGGTCATAGGAGGAATATCATTCGAACCCTATTTTTAGCTCAAAAAGGTGATGATAGAGCTAAAAATTCTAAGTATGACGCAATAACTTCCGGTGTACCGTCGTCATAGAAGAAATTTCAGTAGGACCCTGTTTTGGTCCAAAAATGAAAAGAGATGCAAAAATATTCTAAGTATTTCCATCTGAGTCCGTGGCATTGCCACGGTAAATGCCAAAAGCCTTCCCCGGGACGTTCAGAAGCAACTACTCTTGGTCAGGCAGCTTTTTAAGAAATCATACCTGTGGCATCGCGTTGATAGTACAAATCTCATTCGGACCCTGTTTTTGGTCCCTAATGAGAAGAAAATATTCTAAGTATTTTCATCCTTTTCCCACAACAATACTGCGGTCCGCGCAGTAGGGTTTCCCATGGTGTAAGTTCATTTTGGAGTGCCAATGTTACAGCATCAACCCGCGGCACCGTGTCCATAGTGTAAATTTCATTCGAACCCTGTTTTTGACCCAGGAGGGTCCTCAGCTGTTTCTTACCAGCCTATGTGATGGCACCATCCGGTATTATATTAAAGGAAGATCTTGGCATCTAGGGTCTAACGGTAAACTCAGGGAATGGGTGACTACTTATATCTTCCCACGGTACCACGGTCACACGGTGCCCCGGCAAATTTTTACAAGCTTTGTTCCGCATAAAGCAAGATGCTACGATTGATTCCCATCTTCACATCATTCCTTATGCGTGGGGCTAAATGTTATCGATGAAGCTCAGTTTCGTTGACTAAGTCAAGGAAAGGAGTCAACCTTTGACTCCCTACATGGACCAGCTCTAGTCAAGGTCCGACTTTCCCGCCTCCAGCAAGGGTAACCGTCAGGTAACTACCCCGCAACTGCCCAACTTCCCCAGGTAACCGCTACTTTCCTAAATTAGGAACCACCAACTCCCATTCTTCCCACTCTCACAGGAGTAACCACCATCTGATGGTTATAAAAAGGGTCAGCTGAGGTGAGTTTGCGCCCTAAGCCTTATTATCATACCGAAACTCTACCGAAATTCACACTCACCATCACAAACGGTTATCTCCCGCTTCGCCACCTTCACAGGTTGCTGACAACCACACCAAACACCCTAACCTCCACTCTTTTCGTTATATATTTCCTCTATATTCTCCGATCTGACTTAAGCATCGGAGGGGTTTTCCGGGAGATAACCCCCCGGGCAGGACTTCAAGCCACCTTCGAAGGGTGTCTTTCCTCTTCTCCGTTGACTGTTGACTTCTGAACCACTTCCATTTCAGGTATTTCACGTGCCTTTCACACTTTCTCGTTTCACATCCGAAACAATAGTAGTGAGAAGTAATGATTGTATTGGAATTATGAGAGAAAAAATAATTAAATTGTAATGTGAAATAATAATTGTATTGGAAGTATGAGAGAGAAAATAATTAAATAGTAGTGTGAAATAAGAAAAGTAAGGTTTTAAGAGGTAAAAGTGAGATGAAAACTTTCTAAAAATAGAAAGTATTCTAAAGTGGAAGAACTTTTGAAACTACCCGTTATAGTAAGGTGAAAAAACATAAAGGAACGGAGGGAGTATTAAATTACAAAAAAGCAGACAATATTTTTAGTTTATTGATTTTTATTGCATTATATTTGGTAGCTAAGATAGTTTGATTGCCTACACATTGATTAAAGTTGGTTGATTTTTATGCATTAATTTATTTGTTTCCATAATCATCATCTGGTTCAATATTTTTTACATTTTTCCTAAATTTAAAATTGTTATTATGGTAGTCTAACAATGTAAATGACTGAATTTAATGATCAATTAGAATTTAATGATCAATTAATGAATTTATGTCATTTAAATTTTTAACATCTATTGCTGAAAAAAAGGACAATTATGATATTCTAATAATTTAATGAAGTGCAGTATAATTGTAATGAAAGTAATTTTATTAAATTTTCTACCATTGTATTTTCATTTTTATCTATTTCGGTATAAATTTCTAAATTGTACATTTATTTATAACAGTGTAATTGGAAAAATTATGATTTATTGCATTCATTAATGTATAATTTTTTTTCAAAAATGCAAACGTGTAAATATAGAAAGTCAAAAAAATGCAAATAAATCAATTCCATTAATTCCACCCAATGAAAAAAAGACAAATGACATGCTCACCTTCAACTTGCCTTTTTCTAAAATACATTAAAATTAATAGATTGTATGATTAAATTGATAGAGCTAACTTGTTAATCGTTTTGTTAATTATTTGTTGGTATTAAAGTTATTTTATGAATATTTATTTCATATTGATGCATTTAAGGCAATAATTGATGCATAAAAGTTATTTATTAATTAATTTTTATTGTTGAAAAAAGAAATTAAAACAAACTGTAAGGTGTGGCGTTCATGAATTCGAACGGTACAAAAATTACTCTACCTAAAGCTCAGATGGATTTTGTCAAGGAAATATGTTTTGATGGAATGTAAGATATCAAATTTTCAAAATAACTCCTAGGAATTATAGCTTTAGGTGTTTCAAACTTTGATCCTAGTAGTTGGGTCTAACGTATTTCAAATAGGCGGACCAAGAGAGAATATTACATCACTTCGGTTGATGTGAATGATATCTTTGGTTTGCCTATCAATCTTAAGAAATTGATAAAGACATCTTTTAATGACAAGGAAATGGTGAACAAGTGGAGAACAATTCTGAGGCTTGATCAAGATGCTGAGCAGAAAACTTAAATAGTATTGAAAAAGTTTACAGAGCATCTTAATGGGGGTGATATGTTCAAACAACTACTGTTTGTTCTTTATGCTAGTTCTACAATCTTAGCTCTATTTTCGGAGCATAAGATTAGATATAATTTAGTACCTATTATGTAGGATCCTCATTTCATTTCACTACACACTGTTTATCCTTGCTTTTTCAATATCAAAATTCTTAAACTAGGGTCAGTGCATAGCACGGTATATGGATGTCATGTTGTTCTTTTAATTGCATACTGCTATAAAATTGGTATTAAGGGGCATAGGTTAAGAGTGTAACTAGTTTGGTGAAAAACCGAACACCGACCGAACCAAAATGAGTAAGCAATTTGGTTTGGAGATATTTTAAATATGGTTTGATTTGGACTGAAATTTTAAAGTAATTCGGTGTTAGGTTCGATTTCGGTTTTTGACTCTACAAAACCAAACCGAAATAATTGAACTATTATAAGCTTAGAGTTAGCCGCAAGCCCATAAAAACTAAACCCTAAGGTGCTTCTTCATTATGTGAGGCGCCTTTTACTGATTTATTTCTTACCCTTTCTTTACTTTCTTCATTGATTTCTTTCTAACCCTATGCACTCACTAGCAGTGCGCCTCCTTTCTTTATTGATCAAATCTGACCTCTTTCATTCTTCTACTACTCTTTATTCTTTCATTCTCTTCCTTGTACTGATCTCTTTCATTCCATTGTCATTTCTTTTACCACATCCCAATGGAAGGCTAAAAATAAATCTCCATTATTTTCTCTCTTTTATTTTATAGATTACTAGATGATCACCCGTGCTAAAGCACGAGACATTTAGAAAATATTATGCATAAATAATATAATCGTTACAAACAGATTAAATAAAACTTAAAGAAAGAGAACTATGAATAATAATTTTTAAAAAATCACATACAAAGAAAATTGAATAATAAATAACAAAAAGTTACACATTATTAGAACATAATTGTTGATTACTCGTGCTGAGCCCAAGCTATTTAGTAACCACTATATACTAAATGTATGTATGTAATATTAGTTGATTACCCGTATTAAACACAATTTACAAAAAGTTATTTTATCAAAAGTTAAATAGACTATAAATACTCCAACGTATGTAATAGAGTGGATACACAAGAAAAATGCATGGATAAATGCTTATTTTTTATTTTTAGATCAAACAACTTATACAAAATGAAAATAAAGAGTACTTGCAATATAAGGAAAATATATTCTTGAAAAACCCAAAACATAAAGTTTCTCGCTCCTTTTGATGTTCGAACAAAAAATCAATTTCTTACGAATTTCCATCTTATCTTTTAAGAAAACCTCTCCTTGGGATACCTTAAACTTCTATAGCATATTTAGTTTTTAACACTTCTAATTATTCAAATTCAACTATACTTAAAACATACTCTCTTCATTTACCCGATCTAGTTTTTAACATTATTCCTAACACTCTTAATTTGAATTATTTCAAATATATAAATTAAATCATAGTCAATTGAGATCTTATTTGATTCATTATAATGCAATTTATTAATATCAATTTTTTATAATTTATAATTATGCACAATAAGATGCATTATGACATTGATTAATATATTTGAAAATGTGCACAAACTAAGTGAGACAAAGATAGCGAAGTCATCACATCATATCATACAATAATCTAAAGAAAGATCCCTTAATTTTAAATGACACTTTTTTCAATGACTGAGTACTTGGCGAAATATAATCAACTTAAATTGTTGATATATTTTAATGAATTTCCACATAGTAATGTTTTGTAAATGTTAAGAAGAATTCTAACATAAAAAAAAATTATCAAATTATAATTTTATCTCATTTGTCATTCTCTTTTTTAAGAGACTTTTCTTTTGAACGCAATATTTATGTGTTGATAAATAAGAACGGTGTATCATCATCATCATACCCATTGTATCCTGTTCTTAGAAAACTATGGTCAGGGTCTGGGGAGGGAAGAACGATGGCAAACTCATACCCATAGAGGAGAGTGCGATCATAGAGTCCTCCGGCTCGAGAACGGTCTTCAAGAAAGAGAACCTGCAGTTGACAGATAGAATAACAAGCATACGCACAAAAACAAACGTAAGATCAAAGAAAAAGGTAAAGAGCGGCATAAAGCCAAAATCAAAAACGAACTAGGGGTAACAGGGACGAGTTTAGTAATCTAGGACGTGGATAAGACGCCGCCAACTGCCCTATCCCTGGTCAGGTCCTTGGAGAGGTGTAGATCATTCATGTCTCTTTTATTTTGTTCCTCCCACGTTCTCTTAGGTCTTCCTCGACTTCTCTTGCTGTCCACTATTATGCAATCGATCAAATAGGAATGGTGTATGAAAGTCATAATCTTGCAAATGACGACATTTTACACACCTTGACTTTGCTGCTCACCTCATTTGATTAACTTTAAGCCTTTTAGTTACCCATTTCTTTTTTAATCGGAAAAATTGATTAATAATCAAACCTTTTATTCATCCGCTATGAATAATTGCACCTTTAGATTACTTTTTAATAATCCAACCTTTGTCTTTAGTTTGCTAGCAGTATCTTTTATTTTTTAATAATCAAACCTTTGCCCTTAGTTTACTATCAGCATACCCTATTAGTATGCTAACAGCAAATAAAGGGGAAAGGTTGACTTGTTAAAAAATAATTCATAGGTTGGATTATTAACAACAGATGAGTGAAAGGTTGAATTATTAATATTAATTTCTTCATTTTAATAATAATAAGTTTATTTATTTTTGTTTGACCTCTTTTTGTCTTTGCTTCGCAATAGAAGACAAATATTTTTGCAATTAGCCACTTACTCGATCAAGTTATTTATCAACCTCATTTAGTAAATATTTTAGTATATAAAATGATGACTAATGGAGTAATATACAGTATATATTAAGAGACATGCATGCTCAATTTAGAGGTAGAAAAGATCACAGTAATTTGTATTATTAGTATAGAGAAGATAAATCTTAAATAGAAAAATTATTTTCAATCTTACTAAAATCATGTATAATATTCTAACACATATAAAGGGAATAAAATTTGTTTTCAATCTTAGTAAGATTACATATATTATTCCAATTGGTATAAAGATATAAATCTTCTTACTTTTAAATAGGCAAAATAAATAATCATATAGAATTGCAATAGAATACATTAATGTATAGTAATTAATCTTGTCTTGAAAACTACAATAAAGTTATAAGAAAGTGTATGTGAGAAGCTAATTTGAGCGGGAAAATTTTTTACCAGAAGCTGACACGTATCATTAGGTGGTCTTTGTTTTAGTATATAGAATGTTTGGTATAAATATATAAAACTCCTTACTCTTAAATAGGCAAAATAAATAGTCATATAGAATTGCAATAGCATACATTAATGTATAGTAATTAATCTTGTCTTGAAAGCTACAATAAAGTTATAAGAAAGTGTATGTGAGAAGCTAATTTGGGCGGGAAAATTTTTACCAGAAGCTGACACGTGTCATTAGGTGGTCTTTGTTTTAGTATATAGAAGGATTTTGCACTGTTTTTTCTATGTTTATTATAAGATTTGCATTTGATAGATGTAACTTTTTTTGTCATTTTTATAGATTATTTCCATTCTCGTTTTTGTTAGATTTTCTTTTTTGTTGTCTCTATTATTTTCGTTTTCGTTTTTGTTAGATTTTATTTCTTTTTTATTTTCTTTGTTAGATTTGATTTTTGATTTTTGTTTTTTTTTTTGTATTTCTGTCTTTTTCTTATTTAATCTCCTTTTTTTGTATTTTTTTTCTTTGTTAGATTCTTTTTGTAATTACCCATCTCATTTTTTTGTTAGATTTTAACATTGCAATTTTTTGTTAGATTACTCTTTGAATTGTAATGACCTATGTTTGAAAATTTTCAATTCTGACAATTCGGCCAAATTGGTTAATTCAGTGCAATTTGAATTGATATTTCAATATTCGATTTGGTTCGATTTTAATTATAAAAATATGATTTGGATTTTGACCGAAAAAGTCCACATCGAATTTAATTTGGTTTGATTTGGATTTGTGTATAATCCAAACCAAACACCAAACTTTCATCCCTAGCAGAGGTTGCCTAGAACACTTCCATTCATAAGGAAAATATATGATGAATTGCTAAAGATTAGGTTTAATGAGGAGAGAGAGGATGGGTTGGAAATAAGATGATTCACATTTAAGGTTTTCCGATTTGTGATGTTCAGATGGATTTTGTGCCTGATGAAAAATTTTATAGTACGCTGCTGATGAAGGTGATGCTGAAGTTGGTGTTGGATGTGGTGATTTAGGTGTGGTTAAAGGTGTTGGTGGAGGTTGTATTAATGAAGATGGAGATGACGTTTTGAAGTTTAGAAATCCATATGGGCTTAATAAAGATGTTGATATCAAGATATTAGCAAAAGATGTGAATACTAAACTTTATAAAAAAAATTTACAATTGATCATTTTAAGATTCCAACTGTTGGGTATAAAATAGATATTCAAATGGATTTGAATTAAAATAGATTCTCATTTTACAAAAATTGAATGTGTTATTTCGAATTCATTCATGGATTTTCTAACTTCTGATTTTATTAGTACATGATAATTCATCTTAAATATTATAATGTATTTGCATTATTCATCGAATTCTTCTAGTTTACACTAGTATAAAAACTTGTGTAATGCACGAAATTTTTAGTATGAAGATATATATAAATATAATTTTCTATTATGAAGATATATACAAATTTTTAGTACAAATAACCTTAAAACTAAAAGGCAAATAAGGATTTTTGAACTAATGTCTTGTGGTCATTCTTATGGTCTTTGTCTTAGTAGCAATGGTAACTCTGGGGCTTTAGGTCTTTGGTAGAGGGATGATTTCGTTAAGGTTTTGTCCCGTTAGGACAATCATATTGCTTTTGAGTTCTTAGGTTGGACGACGCATGGTTCAAAGCATCTCACGCGAGAATTGATGCATTTAATCAGTTCTTTTGTTGGGTCTTATATTTTCTTTGATGATTTTAATGAAATTTAGAGCCATAACAAAAAGGGAAAATTACTTTAAAACTCCCAACTATTCGCGATTTAAATATAAAACTCCCAACTATTGATTATTATTCAAAACTCTCAACTTTAGGTCCATTTTAAATTTAAAGCAGTGATACAATTTTATAACCTGTTTTAACCGGTTACCATTTTGTTAAAATGGGAGGGTACCTGAAGGGTGTGTAATTGCAAAGGAGTGAGGTGATTAATAAACACAATTGGGTCCCACTACTTTTCTACTAAAACCTATTTATCCGGTTATAAGTTATTTTGGACTTTAAATTTAAAATAGACCTAAAGTTGGGAATTTTAAATAATAACAATTATTGAGAGTTTTATATTTAAACCGCTAATAGTTGGGAGTTTTTAATGTAATTTTCCCTATAAAAGCTACTAGAGTAATTCGTAGCAATAGGGATAAATTTGCATTTCGTGATTGCTAGATTCTTGTGGGCTTGTTTATTTATGGTTTAAGGGGAGCATTTTTATATGGCATAGGGGTTCTTTGTCTTCCTCTTTCACCAGAGAGCGTCTGGATCGCTTCGTTTGTTCTCATAACTGGTTGATTTTGGTTCCTAATTTTGTGGGTTTCCAGTTTCCTATCTATAGGTCTGATCATCCTGTGATACCCCTGATTGAGATTTGAAAAGGATTGATAGACTACTCATATCAACAAGGTGCATCTTCTTTTCATGGGAGCCCACTTACAAAGAGCTTCACAGTTAAGTGTGCTTAGTGGGGAGCAATCTTAGAATGGATAACCTCTTGGAAAATTTTCCTAGGTGCGCACGAATGAAGCCAAAGTGCGCCGGAAAGACTAGTATTGGTCTATGGGGCCAGTCTACAGTCTCCATGAGTAGTCATCGGTGGTCCGTTGGGCCGAAGTGTTACATATCCCCTATTCTTCTTAAGGCTTATGTTAATGATCAATGGGAGGACAATGGGTGTTCCTTCCATTTTGAGTTGTTATGGTTGTCTAATGAGGATTTTCGTAAGGTGATGGATTCTGCTTGGAATGCTTGGGTGGGTTTGTAAGACTTGTGGCGCGATTAAGAGGCATATTTGGAAATGTGAAAAGCTACAGCTCGTGCTCAACATTATTTTCGTCACACTCAGACGATTTCCACATGTAATTCCTAGGCATCTATATTAGATAATTTACATTGTGGTGAAGAAACTTATTGTCATCTTAGAACTAGAGCTGATGAACTAGTTCTCGACGTAAATGCAATTTCATTCATTGTTTAGAGGATGAATCTGGGGCAACTTGGACAAGTAAGGTGGATATTAAATGTTTAACTATTGGTTATTTAGAGAGTCTCTTTTCGTATAGTTCTCCTTGTGGCTTTGTGGAAGCTTAAATTGGGCTTGGAAGTGTAGTGTTTGATGATATGAATATCTCTTTGGATAAAGAACCAATTTTGATGGTATGCATGCTATGTATTTTCAAAATTGTTAGGATACTATTTGGGAGGATATTGTTGCTTTAATTTCTTGGTGGTGGGGTTTTATTAGTCTGGAAGAAGTCAACAAAACTATTATTGCCTTATTCCCCAAGTGTCAGGACCCTAATACGCTAAATGATTTTAGACCCATTAGTTGTTGCAATGTTGTGTATAAAATGGTATCTTTGGTTTAGCTAATATGCTTAAGGTTTTCATGGGTGATATTATATTAGTGAACCAGAGTGCCTTTCTTCCTAGTCGTTTGATTACTGATAATGCCCTTATTGCATTTGAAACCTGTCAAGCGATGAAAAGAAGGGGTGAGGATAAATATACTTCTTTTTCTTTAAAGCTTGACATGAGTAAAGCTTACAAATTGAGTGGAATTCTTAGAAAGAGTCATGATTAAGTTGGGGTTTAGTGATAATTGGATTAGACGGGTTATGAGATGCATCTCAATGTCTCTTCCTCTTTTAAGGCGAATGGGTGTATTTTTGGTAAAGTTCTTCCTTCAAGAGGTTTTTGTTAGAAAGATCCTATTTCTCCTTATTTGTTCTCATATGTACGGATGCATTTTCGACCCTTCCTTCTAATGTTGTTTCTCTGCATCTTATTCATGGTATTAGAGTTTGTGTTGGGGCCCCTTTTATATCTCATTAATTTTTTGCGGATGATAGTATTTTGTTTGCAAAAGCCACTTTGCAGGAATGCTCGAAAATAGTTAACATAATTAACTCATATAAGAGAACATTTGATCAAATTTTTAAGTACAACAAAATGATGACAATCTCTTTTGGCAAAGGTGTCCCTAGGGCCACGAGAAATGATATCATTCAGATACTTGGTGTGTGTGTGTGTGAGGTTGAAAAGCATGAGAAATACCTTAGTCTTTGTCTCCTAACAATCATTGGTCTCTTTAAGAAAATGTTTTTTTGTGTGTCTCAAGGATCGAACTAGGAAGAAAATACAAGGTCGGAAAGAAAAGCTCTTGTCTAGACCTGGTGAAGAAAGTTTGATCAAAGCAGTGATTCAAGCGATTCCTATATGCATGATGAGCCTTTTCAGCATTCCTGATTATATTATTGATGATATCCATAGCATTCTTACTCGCTTTTGGTGGGGTTTAAATAGTAATGTTAAGAAAGTGTATTGGGATAGTTAGGATTGATCATTTGTGTCAACCTAAGAGTAAGGGTGGCATGGAGTTTAGGACTACAAAAGTAAAATCAAGTGCTTCTTGCTAAATAAGTTTTGTCTTGCGATGATGTCCATCCTCAAAGCTTGTTATTTCAAGCATTCTTATGTTCTTGATGTTAATAGAGGGTATGATCTAAGTTTCACTTGGCATAGTTTATGGCGAGCCAAATCTTTGTTGGCTGAGGATTTGCTTGGCGAATTGAAAATGACTCTAAAATTCAAGTGTGGGATGATGAGCGGATTATGTTGAATTCCTCCACGTCCTCTCCTAGACCGATTTATGCTCCTAGTGATAATATGATGGTTTATAAGTTGGTTCATTTCGACATCGGTGGTTGGAAGCTTGATTTGGTTTATTCTCTCTTTGACAAAGAGTATGCTGGTGTTATTATCTTGCCTATCATTTCTTCTGATAAAAAGGATACTTTTTCTGGTGGTCTAACAAGAATGAGTTGTTTATTGTTATCTCAGCTTATTGGTTTGGAATGTTTTTTCCTCCTCGATTGGATAATCAATCTACTTATGTTGATGAGCAAAATATTTGGAAGAGGGTTTGGCATATGGAGGGTCCTTTTAAGCTTAAGCATTTCATATGGTGTGCGTGTAAACACAGTCTCCTTATCAATGAAATTAGATTTCGTCGACACTGGTGTTCAACTAATTTGTGCAGAAGATGCGAGAAAGATAGTGAGTCCCTTATCCATGAGCTTATTAAGTGCCCTGTTATTGCAAACATTTGGAGAATACATCCAACTTTTCATTTGGTTTTTCAGGCCCCTAGATTTGATTTTTGTGAGTTTATGATATGGCTTTAGGGTCATGCTACTAGGGAGGAACTTATTGCTTTGGTCTCTACATTATGAGCTTTATGGTTTATTCTTAATAAATTGGTTTTGACAAACGAGGTTCTTGATTCCTAGTAAGTGGCTTTTAATTTTTCTAAGCTTGTTCATGATTATGAAGCTTATGCTGCTAAAGTTTATAAAATTCATTCTTTTTCTCAGTGGCGGACCTAGGATTTCAAACATTGGGTTGTGAATTCAATAAAAGCGTCTTATTTTCATCAACAAGTAAAGCATAACTGGAACGACTAGCATAATTAAAGAAACTCAACATAAATTTGATACTTTATAAGTTAATTAAAATGATAATTTTTAATATTATTCATGAATAACAATCAATGAAATCATACGTAAATACAAATCATCATAATCATCCTACCTAGTGTATCCCGCTCATAGAAAACTATAGGCAGGGTCTGAGGAGTAAAGGACGGCGGCAACTCATACTCATAAGGAGAGCGCGGCCAAAAAAGAGTCCCCCGACTCGAGACGTAAATACAAATACAAATTCTAATTCTGAATTGAAATTATATTAATTTAAAGCAAATTAAAATTAGGAAAAATTGATATTAATAATCCAACCTTTTGTTCACCCGTTGTGAATGATTCAACCTTTTGATTATTTTTAATAATACAACGTTTGCCCTTAGTTCATTGTGAATAATCTAACTTTTATTTTAGTTTGTTAGCAATATACCCTATTATCACCCATTATTAGTAATAAGTTATGTTGTAGGCAAATTTATCACAAAGGTTGAATTGTCAGAAAATAATCAAAATGTGGGATTATTCATAATGGATGAGTGAAAGATTGGATTATTAATGTCAATTTTTCCTTAAAATTATGATTTATAAACAAATAATACCTAAATTATACACAAATAAAATTGAAAGCTAATTAATTTAAACCCAAATCAAATCATACTCAAATTCATAATACAATAGTTAATTAAATTCTAAAAAATTTCTAAATTCTTATTCAATTTTAATAATTTACCTAATATTATTATGGGGGATTGGATTGTGGGGTTGTGGACTGTCGGCAACAATGGTGCAGTGACGGCGGTAGTGTCGGCAACAGTATCTGTGGGCCGGCTACTAGCAAGTGACAAGTCGGTAACAATGGTGCTTGACAGCTTGAGAATTCTAAAATAGAGACTTGGAGGAAGAAGAGTCGAAAATGGGAGATTTAAAACTGATAGTCACTAATTTCCTTCCTTTAACAGTCATTAAGATAATTGCTCTGATAAAGTATTAATAATGTTAAAGTTTTTAATTATCAAATGTGAATTTTGTAGCATAGCGATATGGAAATCGGATTAATTGTCCATATTTGGAAATAGGTCATGGGTTCGAGACCTACATACTACTTTCTTGATTTTTTTAATGGGGTTGCATATCCAACCCCATCACCTAAGCTAGGTCCGCCACTACTTTTCCTCAGCAAAGCAGTTAAGTTGGTTTCCTCCTCCCCAAGGGTGGGTCAAAATTGTTTTTGATGCTCATATTGGTGTCGATTTGATGCGTGGTCTGGGTATAGCTATTCGAAATGAGGAGGACAAGTTGCTAGTGGTGGGTACTTGTTAGTGTCGTGCTTTATTGAGTGTTGAAGTGTTTGAAGTTGTTGTTGTTGTCTTTGCTCTGGAAGTGGTTGTGTAGATTGGGGTTTCCTAGGCCCATCTCTGATATTTTTAGAGGTTCAGAGCAGAATTTAAATATACAAGTTTATCACTTTAAAATACTTGGTTAAAGCAACAAAATAAAAACTCAAATAATCCAACATCATTTGGAGCCAAGAACTCTTCAATAGCAATGGAACTCAAAGCAATATAACTATCAATAACCAGTATCCGTATGTATTGTAGTAAAGATTTTCAAGTAAATTACTCTGCTTCCTCATCCCCTCCACTTCCTCCTTATCTATATATATTTCTTCGTGTTCATTTATTTTCAGTATTTAACTCATGAAGTATACATAAAACATGTCTCTAAATTGATTTATGCTAAATCAATCATAAACCGGATTATTTTAGATTACACAAAATTTGAAACAATAAAGCAAGTCATAACTAAGTTTGAATTAAATAATCCAAAAGTAAAGTGCAAGAAATGTTGAGTAGCTGATGAGTTGAGGAGACTTTTCCAAAGTGAAGGAGTTTGAAAGTTAAGGAGACCTTATAAGGATTTTAAAAGAATGAAGAAAACGAGAATAGATATTAAGCCTTGTTGGAAAATAAGACAGAATAGGAAACAAAAAATGCAAGTTAGAATTTTAAGAAAATAAAATAGTCAGCCTTTTAAAGCTACTTGGAGCTCTGATTCATTGCTCATGGTGCTCTTGCATTGGGCTATGACTGGGGTTTCCTAATGCTATCATTTAGAGTGATGCTTTTGGGTGTCATCAATTCTATCTCTTCTAATTCCTATGAGCTTACTCCTGTTACCTCTTGTATGAGTGCGGTTAGATTAAAGACTAATTTTAATAATTTCTTTTGTAATCATGTTAGTCGTAGTGATAATTTTATTGCTCACCTAGTTGCGAGAGGAAATACAAGGGTGTCTTGAAGCTTGTTTGTATGGGTCATTTTACCCAAGGTATTAAAGCTTTGGCGGACATTGATTTTGCTATTTTTTTTAAAAAAATACTTGTATGACTTACCCGTTGGCTATTAAGGGGGTGTTTGGCATAAAGAAATGAGACTTGTGAGACTTTAAGATTAGACTTTTAAGTTGAGACTTTGAAGATGTAAAAGTGTCATTTCTTGTTTTGCATGTTAGGGATTTGGAAGAAATAGATCAAATTGAAAGTCTCATCAATTTCCTCCCTCTCTTCAAAACATAAATCTTAGGGACTTTTCCCAATTTTATAATCATTCCCTATACCCATTCCTTTAAAACAAAATATTTCTTACATAAATATAAAAAATATTATATAAAATATCAAACAGTATTTCAAATTTTCAATCTTACTTTGAGAATTGAGAAGTATGGTAGATGACTCAAGCAAAATAATGAAGTACTCTAGGCTCTTAGTTAGGAATTTCCTTTGTATGGGTAATACTAATACTAATAAATTTGGGTCCAAAGACCAAAGTCCAAATTTCATACACAAGAATTTAGACTACTAATTAGCATTACTTAATATAATTAATTATTAAAATTAAGAAAAAATTGTTAAAAAGTACCTAATAAAATTTTTTTTTTCAAAAAAGTACCTAATAAAAAATTTTTTTCCCAAAAAATACCTAACAAAAAATTTTCTTTTCAAAAGAGTACCAACTAACGGCTGGGGTTAAGTTTTTCGTTATCTTTTTTTGTCCATCTTTAAAAAGTACCTAATAAAAATTTTCTTTTCAAAGAGTACCTTGAACACGACATAATCATCTAATACAAAAACAACATAATATATAACTCTAAGAACATAATTCATAAAAAAGTTCACACATCATCCAATACAAACATAATAATAATAATAATAATAATAATAATAATAATAATAATAATAATAATAATAATAATAACAATAAAAAAGTGTCAAAAAATACCAAATAAATTTTTTTTTAATAAACGGTCAACTTAACACCAACTGTTACTTGCTCTAGGTTTGTGTTGGATGATGTTCTTATGTTGTGTTTGTATTGGATAATGTGTGAACTTTTTATGCATAATGTTCTTAGAGTTATATATTATGTTGTGTTTGTATTAGATAATTATGTTGTGTTCTTGGTACTTTTTTGAAAATTTTTGTTAGATACTTCTTTGAAAAGAAAATTTTTATTAGGTACTTTTTAAAAATGGGCAAAAATAAGATAACGGAAAAGTTAATCCCAACCGTTAGTTGGTACTCTTTTGGAAAAATAAATTTTTGTTAGGTATTTTTTGAAAAAATTTTTTTTATTAGGTACTCTTTTGAAAATTTTTTTTATTAGGTAATTTTTGACACTTTTTCCAAAAATTAATCAACTATTCTTTAGAGACCGTCTTTCAAAGAGACGACTTCAAAACATGAAGCACACATTCTAATTGTCTCTTTGATTTGTGTTAATTGAGCTATTTAACCCATAAATCTAATACGTTTCTTGGAGAGACCGTCTCTCACAGCAATTTGTGAAAATTAATATATTAAACTAGGCGGGCAAGCGGGTATACACGCGGGTATTTTTTTAGTGTCGCTACCCACTTATTTATCTTTGTGGGCGAGTATTACCCGTCCAAACTATAATTTTTTTAAAAAAAACACTGTCCATGTCCGCCCATTTTTCGAGCCGGGCGGGCAGGGCTTGGCTGAACAGCTCTAGAGCCAAACAACCCTTAAGAGTAGAAACGGCCACCAAGAAGCTACAGGCAATAGGTCGCGAATGAACCACAAAAAGCCGTACCTCAAATACCAAAAAAGAAAAACAATCTAAACAATGAAAACCGTGCGATCGCAGAGATGGGCTTATGTTCGTATAATCGCCGGCACAATTGCAGGAGGTATTTTAGGGTTCTACGTTATGCATCGCGTTGAAATTAGTTACAAGGTTTCTTCTTCTTTTTCTCTCTTTTTCTTTCGATTGTAATAGGTTTTGTCAAATTCTTCATTTGATTCCTTTTTCTATTGTGATTTGTGATTGCAGGCAAAATGGGATGAGAGATTGAAGAAGTATCAAGAGGAAAAGATGAGGAAAGAGAAATCCCAATTTTCAGATGAAAATTCTCTCTATATTTCTGATAATCCATCTTCTCAGCTAAGTAATGAACAAAATTAGTTTAAATTGAATTAATTAGGTATCTGTTCATCATGTTGAAATTATTCTAGTGATTTTGTGTTATTATTCAACAGATTAAAGCTAGTGTTGCATTAATCTTTGAGCTTTACTCCCTATAATTTCATTCACATGTATTTACTAATAGAATATTTGAGATTGGATTGTGCAAGTTACTAAATAAATCTTGATTTTTTTGGCTCAAATGAACTGTCCAAGAGTCATATATATTAATTTAATGTTAGAATATTGAGATTTGAGAATTTGGAAAATTAAGGTGGATAGTGGTATGATGAGTATGAGTAACAGCTGATTAATCATATGTTAGTGTTGATTGATGGATCCGAGAGTCTTTCCAACAAATGTAGTGGATGAATGGATGAAACTTTTACACCTATGTTACTCGACTCTATTAGGAAATCGTAGAATTGTAGCTACTGTTATGAGACAACTTATAGGGGTTGTTTGGTACGTCGGAATGAGAATTTAAGAATAAAAAGGTGGGATTTGAATTGGAAATTAATTATTGAAAATTGTTAAAATATACTCCCTCCTATTCCTCTTATGTGTCCATTTCCTTTTTGGGTCAAGTCACGCTAATTGTTCTATTTCCTTTTTAGTATGATTTTTTTGAACTCACCCCTGAAGAACAAAAACTCGCTATTGAAGTCACCCCTGAAAAACCCTAACTCGCTTGGTTCTTCAAGTTTGAGTATCCCCAAATCTCCTTACAAATCGCTTTTAAGATTGAGTTTAGGGGTTTTAATGATGGAAACCCTAGATTTGGGCCGTCAGCATTTGAGGATGAATGTTTTGATTATTATGATGACTCAACCTCTGTTGAGACAGATTCTAAATGGGGAAGAGAGCTTGACTCTAAAGGTGAGCCCATTTACACACCTGAGCTTGATTTGTGGACTGGTCGTGAATATACTTCTGCTGATGCTGTATTTTCGAATAGTGATTGTGAAGAAGAAGATTGGCTTGATAAGCTTGGTCCTTTCTCAAGTGAGTTTCTGTTCTTGTGGGTGCATGTTGGTATTGACTGATGATGATTGTTGATTAAGTCTTTTTTTGATGCATTTTTCATTTGCTCTGTGAACTTTGAATGAGAGCATGATTTAGCCACCTAAAATCGAACTTATGGGGTTTGGAGTGTTTTCAAACTGTTTAGCGCAAAGATGTTCGATTAATACTCAATAATTTCAAAAAAAGTACTGCAAACAACCATTTTTTTCATTGTCTATATATGAATACATATGTTTCTTTTTAAACAACATAGACTTTTTTACATTGTTTAGATTTGAAACACCCAATTTTTAAGATCCCAAAAATATGTCCAATATCAAAAGCTTTGTCTTTGCTGTTGCTTTATGTGTTGTTCTTGCTGTGCTGGTTTTTGTTTGACGTTTTTAAAAGTTCCTGATTCTGTGCTAGTTGTGTGTTGTTCCTGTGTTGGTTTGGGTGTTGCTGTGCTGGTTTGGTTGTTGTTGTGTTGTTGGTACTTGTAAATATCTTTTCACACCCTATAAATCTTTGATATTCTGCTAAAAAATGGTGGGAATTATTAATTACTTAATCTTTACATTAAAAACCCATAATACCACTCTCTCTTCTACCCTTAGGGTCCCATTATGACTCTCCTTCAAATCCGTAAAAAGTCAAATGAGACTCCTAAACTGCATAGGAGGGAGTACTATATTCCGCCAGTCGCCTATATAAGATATGCAATTAAATTATTAAGTCATTTTACTATATTCCATCAATCGCCTAAATTGTAATGTTAATCTTAGTGAATCTTAAGTGTGTTTCTTATATGCTTTTTCTTGCTTAGAAATAGTTTTAAATCTTTGCCTTTACCTGTGAAAGTAACTCAATAACCCCTGCTCTCTTCTTTCAGAAAGGGAACATTAGTTAGGATCAATCCTAGTTCAAATTTTGGAAAACGATTTTGATAATTGTGGGGCCTGGAGGAAATGAAGCATATGGACATGGTGCTTTGGGCACTATACATAACTCGCCTTTCCAATCAATTACATATATGAACCTTAATTAACCCTACACGTTTCAGAATATATATATATATATATATATATATATATATATATATATATATATATTTCAAATATTTTTATACTCTTTATTTCCCCTGAAATACCTATTTTATACGTCCTTAGCATGAAGATGGGCACTTGTTATCATATTCATTAATTAACCGAGTTTGGTCAAATTGATACCTATGAATTTGCTATTGACAATAATATTTTCTTCGGTAGCAAACCCAGGAGAATAGAGTGTTACTACTAGTAGTAGTCCATAGCTTATGGCACTTACCAAACAACCCCATTAGGAAATCATAGCAATTTTTAATGGACAGAGATTAATTTGTGATTGGTGGATAATACAAATAACAAGATAAAATACTAGTAGTTTTTGACTCTACCTCAAGATTGTGTTATAAAAGCACCTGAAATCCTAAGGTTAGGAATCCATGTGTAAGAAAGCTTAAACAACGAGGGAGTCCATATTTGTGATGACACTAACTTGTACTTACCTTATCAAGACATCTGTTTCCGAAAGACCAAGCATGCATCAACCCGACTTGTATGAGACCGTCTCATGGTGAGACGACCTCAAAACAAGAAGCTCATATGCTAAAAGTTTATATTGTCGGGCTACTTAACCCAAGTATAGTGCACGTCTCACGGTGAGACCGTCTCATAAAACAATTTGTGAACATGAATACGCATTGCCTCATATAAGTCTTGTTGCAATCCAACATCCGCGAACTCTTTAACAATTTTCTATTTCCCGAAAGAAAAATTAATATATACTACTATCTCCTAGAGAATGCTACCACGGTTTTTGTTACGTTTATAACAATTGGTATACAAAAGCAATAGCTTAAAACAAAAAAACAAATTTATTGAAAAAATATTTGAATAAGATTAAAAAAATACTTTAGGGATGAATTTATGAGAAATAATAACTTCTACCAAAGATTGAAACAATACAAAGTGGAGAGGATTCAATACTCTACATAGTAAATCATATGCCAACCAAATTTTATGTTAATTTTATGATCAATGTATGCTTGAGTTTTGGGCTTTATTCCGTTGCCTGATCCCTTCTCTTTTGCAAATTTCATACTTCTTTCCCATTTCACACAACCATGGTTGTAAATGAACCAAATTTCTACAAAAATACTCGAAAATATCATCAAGAATTCAGTCAAAATTAGTTATGAATTTAATAAACAAACCCAGACAAAATTATATGATTTTGAAAAAGGATTCTATTCATTTGATTGAACATTATTTTTAAGTTTCTATGTGCTTGTTCATATAGGCTTGTTTGCGTATAGGTTGGTTCAAACATGGCTTGCAAACAAGTAAGCTCGTGGCATGCTTAGGGCTGAACATAGTTTGGCCTAAATCGTAAACCAAACCGGAATTTAAGTATTTGGTCTGGTCTACGGTCTAATTGGTCTGATTCGGTTTTTCTTTTTTTGAAAAATAGGGTTTCCGGTCCGGTCTAGGTTTAAAAATTTTCAGACCAGATCGAACCGGAAAACCGTAATAAATTTCCGGTCTGGTAAAAACCGTAAGCCGCAAACCGGACCCGCGAAAAGGCCTTTGTTATATTCTGATTTCTTTTGGCCCAAATACCCTTTATATAAATAGTGCATATTAAAATTAAAAATCCTAGGTCTTTCTCCATCTCCAGCAAATTGAAACGGCGCTTTGGCCTTCTGACTTCTGAGTTCTCTCCTTTGGAATATTAGCATGATATTTTGAGCAGAATATTAGTAGCTTTTTCTGGATTATGTTTATGGAAAAAAGAGTAAGTTGGATTATCAAGTATGTTGGATTATGTTTTGATGTTTTGTATTTTTAGCATGTCAATTTTTGATATTTTGATGTTGTATTTTGAAATTGGATTATAAAAAGCTGGGTAGTTTGAACTAACTAGATATTTGTGAATGTTGTTTGGTGATGTAATATTTTAATGTAATGTATTTAAAGGCTTTCGTAGAATCAATTAAAGACTCGGAGTATATATATTAATATTTACGTATGTATAAATGAATACATCACCTTAGATTCTCAATTAAAAAAATACACAAAAAATAAAAACCGTAGACCAGACCAGACCAGACCGGTCTAGAACGGTTTGGTCCGGTTCGGTCTGGCGTCTTGACTGGTCTGGTTTGGAAAATTTTTAGTCCGTAATTTCTAGTTTGGTCTGATTTTTCTATCAAATCAGACCAGACCGGACTGTGTGCAGCCCTAGGCATGCTCTTAGAATCAATGTAAACAAAGCTTAATTTTACAAGTTTATCTCAACAAATTAATACTCGACCTAACTCATTTAACACCCTAATGGTAACAAAGTTTAATTTTACAAATAGATGTGGCACATGCATTGCTCGCTCGTGCACCCCAAAAAAACCGTATTTTATTTAATATTTTCAATAAAAGAGCTACGTTTTTCGACGATAAAAAAATGTATGATAAAGACAATATTAAGGCGTACAATTGTGTAATTAGTACATAAGACTAATTTGCAAACAAGTAAAAAACATGCTTCCAAAGGGAAATTTGATTGACGATATTTACGATCGTTTTTACGCATCATAATAATAACAATGTATTTCCAAAAATTTAATGTTGTGATTATTCTTATAGGACAACTCTTTCAAAAATCCGATCGAAACAAGTATTTATTTGCATACTTTTCGACATGTAGATCGAAAAAAATATTTAACGTCATTTTTATCGATAATAGCGATGTTTTCATCAATAAAAAAAGGACGTCGCAATTATCCTTATGGGGTAATTTTTTGAATATCCCGTCCAAACAAGTACTTATTCGTCTATTTTTCGACATGTAGACCGAAAAAGATATTTTACATCGTTTCAACCAAATTTTCGAAAGAATTTTCCCATAAGAGTAATTGCAATGTCGATTTTTTTAAAAATATCGTTATGATGAGTAAAAACGACGTTAAAGTACTAGAACACAAGAGTGTCATTGATAATTAGGAAAGTCAAAGGTGATTAAAGATGGTAAACAAAAGTCAAAGGTGATTAATAATAGTTAACAATTATTCAGGTTCGTCAAAGGTCATTTAGGTTGATCAACGGTCATTTAGATTGGTCCACAGTCAATTAGCCTAAACGGTGTAAACTTTGAGTTTTTGGTGATTGTAATCTGCAAAACATAAACTTTCATGTTGTAATTTGCAAAAGCTACGTTCTCTTCAAAGGATGTAAGTACCATTTGAACAAGGCAAAATAATAAACGCCACACCAAAGCTTTCGAAACGTGGGGCCATAACAATGTCTCCATTATAATACTCTGCGACTTCAGCCTATTGCTCGGAATAAAAATTTCACTCTTGTAGCCCAAGAGTTATCACTCACAAAAGTATATATTGAGCTTCAAAACAACAATAAAGGCAGAAGCAAAAGCTTGCAAGTTGCAAAGAGCTTTGCCTTAGAGACGACATACATTCACATACAAGTCCCGGCATTGTATTAAAGCTCAAGATGTGAAGCAAGTTGCAGCATTCCACAATCCAATTCCAATATAATGGTAATGGAAACCTACTCGGTATATATATAGTTATTTTAAAAAAGCTCTACATACTAGAGTGTTTAGTCTACATTAAAATTAACACCAACAAAAAAATCGAAAACCATCCATTCTTCTCCTCAATTTCTGTCCCTTTAACATGATAACCTGCACCAAAGACAAATGGGGTTGATTTCCAGACGATAAGATCAAATGCACATCAAAAAACTACATATGATTTGATAATACTACATAGCTACTTGACAAGAATACCATATTGTGGCTTTGAGATCCAAAGCTACTATGGTACTCTTGTCAAGTAGAAGTAGGGCTGTCAAATACAAGACTTACACACAGTTTGAAAAAGGTTTATATATAGCATACTAGTAAATTTTTTGGCACAATTTTGACATCTCTTCTGCCTACAATTTCTCGCAACAAGTTAAATTCATTAAGCACATGTTTTGACTTTTGGTGTGACCTACAATACTAAGAAAATAACAAAACTCTCATTTACTTTCTTTTATACACGAGGCTCTCCTAAATTTCGGAGGAAAACAAATTGTTTGATTGCCTAGTCGAATCAAAAATTCAAACTCCTAGATGTATGCTTCAATCTATAAATGAACTTCTAAAGCTTACATACTTTGTAAGATCAACTAAACTCACTAATTGTGTCATATACGCTTCATTTAAATACTCACATGGAAAAGCAGTTTTGATATCCATTTACCAAATCTCATAGGAAAATCCTAATGGATTTAAGCACACAACTTCCGTGTTTTAGAAAAACACTAGGTGCACTGCGACACAAAGGGTCTGTAAAGCCTAGGCGCAAAGTGTATGGTGAGGCGCAGGATTTTTTTGTAAGCAAAGCACTGAAAATCATGTTTAAAACATATTTCCTCTGATTCTTAATAGTTGCTACACTTCCGTTTTTCACGCTATCGAATGCACAATTATAATCTTTAGTATCTCTAATTTCATATGATAAAAAATTCTAAAAAGTTAATATCATGAAAATATGCATTAAAAACGAATCAAACAAGATCTCACTTGACTATGTTTTACATTATACATGGAGAAATATATACCAAATAAGATCAGTTTATGAACAGTAGTTGCTACAAGAACTGTAGCAACTATTATAAATCGAGGGAAGACATCATGACATTCATATTTTAGTATCAACAAGCTTGAAAATGTTCATTGTACTTGCGGTAAACTTATGGCTCTAGATTCCGCCACTAAGTTCTATAATGCAACAATTGACCTAGTAATCTACCAAAAATAATTCACTACATCAATCAACCACTAACTCCACATTCAAACCAACAAGTAACAATTCACAATACATCTCATGAAATTCATTCCTGTCATCATCTTTCATACATGATACAACCACCAACATCAAGCTTAAACCAACATAATCATAACCATTCTCACTGGGCCATACCCAATGATTCAAAATTAAATATAAATTAAAATCACAACTTTCAGATTGAAAAACAACCCTGATACTACCCAATGATTCAAAATTAAACATAAATTAAAATCTCATGAAATTCATTCCTGATTCATACCCAATGATTCATCGGCTTTGTTGTACGAGACAAATATTCGCCCGTAAAGAAGGTTTTCGAACAGAGGATAAAAGTAACAGTAATATGTATGCTGAGGTGGATGTGTGGTAGAGCTATGATGGATAGGATAAGAAACCATGAGTTCAGGGAGAAGTTGGGGTTACACCTCTTTCTGCAAAGATACGGGAGAACCGGTTCAGATGGTTTGGGTATGTGCAGAGAAAGATCCATGACGCCCCAATAAGAAGGATCGAATGTATCATAGTGGAGGGCAAGAGAAGCCGAAGAAGACCTGGGAGAACGTGGAAGGAGCATATTAAAAGTAACCTACACGGACTTCACCTCTCTAAAGACCTGACCAGAGATAGGACTAGTTGGCGGCACCTCATCCACGTTTTAGATTACTAGACATGTCTCTCTAAACCACCGTTTGTTATTGTTCTATGCCTCTACTTATCAGTTATCGCTCTTTACCACCTCTCTATCCATTATCGTATTCTTAGTTTTTTGTACGTATTCTATTTGTTGTGTATTAGTTGATTACTATTCATGTCTCTCTAAATCGAGAGACTATTTGACCGCACACTCCTATATGGGTATGAGCTGTCATCTCTCTTCCCTCCCTAGACCCTGACCATAGTTGTTTATGAGCGGGATACACTGTGTATGATGATGATACTCAATAATTCAACACAAACGTCATAACTGGAATTGCAAACTTTTTCCGCTCCAGCCTCCAAGGGTGCATTTTCACACATAATATTAAGATCTATGCACAACAAAACCCTAAAGTAGTTGGTGGACTGTGGTTTTGCAATTCACTGACCCTGATCACGTGTCTTAAAATTTATGTGAAAATCAATAGTTATTATTCATGAACCCAGAATAATTAAATTTGTCAGCTCAATAATGCAATTTATTCAAACTCTAGCAAATTCATTGAAATACAGAGATGATTATTTCAACAATAGTATATACCGGATTGAGAAAAAACCACTGAATAACAATTTTACACAGAAAAATCTACAATTTTCATTAAAAAGGAATGGAAATATACCAGTTAAGTAGATCCAACAATGATATTGTTGATGGGGATAAAGATAAGTTTGACGAAGAATCCAACAAACCCCATTACAACGAACCCAATAGCAGTACGGAAGGCAACCTTTGTAAATTCTACATCATCAAACAACAGTCACGATCAGAACTCAATACAAAAAAAAAAAAAAAAAAAAAAACCCTAAAAAAAATGCCCAATTCAGCAGAAAAAAGAAAAGGAAAAACAAAACCTTTGCGATCGGGTTTGTGGCAACGCTTAACGAGACGAACACTGTCTTTAGCGAAATCTCTCAATGGATCAAAAACTTGGTCAATAGCATCCATTGTTGGATAAAGAATAACAAAAAAGAGTTTTCTTTAGATCTGTACGAAAAACTCTACGGATTTTAGTGATAGAGCTGAGAAATTAATTACTCCATATTTAGTTATAGGAAAACCGAATAAGAATTGGAGACGTGGAATTGCCAATGACTTTGCTACACGTTCACACCAACTCGATTGGACTTTTGTTTGACTTTTGGGTTTTTTAACAATTGACCTGATTATTGGTAGATAGTTTTTTAAGTTGGTTTGTTTGCCTAGCTGAAAATGTTTGTTTTTTTATTGGCTTTAAGCTAGTTGAAAACGTCAACTGTTTATGAAGATGTTTGGTGAATTTAAACATTAACTATTGGTGTTTATTAGAGAAAAAGTTGGTCCACAAGTCAAAAGTCAACTTAAAAGGCCAACCGAAATAGCTTTTTATTTTGACTTAAATGTCAGCTTTTCAGCTAGCTTAAAAATCGTTTATCATACATATTTTTTTGTGTTTTTATCAACTAACAAGTCAAAACCAAAACCAACCAAAAAGCTAATTTAAAAGTCAACTACCATACACCCCTTTATATTGTAAATTTTAAATTAAAATGATTGTATTAAACTTTAACGACTCAAGTAATGAAATTTCTTGTAGAATATAAGGGAAATTTCATACACCCCTTTTTGTTGTAATCATTTTGACTAGATTACGAATATGTGGCTAATTGGGGAGAATGTGATGTCTATTTTTTTGAAAAAAAAGTCATTTTTGGGAAATATAGCGTAAAGTTAACAAAAAGTCTTCTTTTTTATCTATCATCCGGAAAAGTTAGAAGCTTAGAGTCACTACGTCGATTAATAAAAATATTTGTCTACCACATAAAAAAGCCGATAACTTAGGATCACCACGTGAAATTTCTGAAAATTTAATTCTATTGAATTTTTCTTATAATGAAGCTACTGAAAATTTAGCTACAAGTGAAGTTGATAAAACTAAACTAAATGTTAAGTCAATCCATTAGAACATGTTAATAGGGATGACAAACGAGTTAAACTAGGGGTGTTCATTAGCGGGTATCCGGTATTTCGGGTACTCGGAAAGTCGGATACCCGGTTGGTTGGGTACCTTTTTAAACGGTCCGTGTTCCGACCCATTTAATGTGGGTATTCGGTTTTCGGGTACCCAGATAATACGGGTCGGGACACCGGGTACCCGTTATTTATTTATTTTTTATTTTGACAAATTTAATAATGGGTTTTATTAAAAAAATATGGGGAGAAATAACTCAATTATCAAAATATTAATGGTGTATGCATAAGCTGCACAACACAGTGCAATTGCTAGCCTCTAGGCAAAAATTAGATTACAAAATTGATTATACTTTTTATTATACCTTAAAATATGATTCTTTTTTGTTTTTTTGAAGTTCACCTATTCATAATATTAGCTCAAATCGAGCTCCGCAAGAGTCCTTAGACACTCCGGAAAAGGAGGCATACAATTTTTTTCATTGTTAATAGTCGTCTCCCATCTAGCGACCATATGGGCAGCGGTATTACCGACTCTACGAACAAAGCTAAATATGGATACATCAAAAGAAGCTAAAATATTAAAACAACAATCCAGAACATGACGAATATGACCAAAGCCTCGTTCTTTATTGTGGATGGCCTTTATGATGTTGAGAGCATCACCTTCAAGATGGATCTTTTTGAACCCATTTCTCCTTGCTAATTCCAAGCCATATAATGCTGCAGAAGCTTCTGTGATGTTCACTAGGCTTGTTCAAAAAAACCCGACCCGCTGACCCGCAACATTAATGGCGGGTCAATTTCAAAAAACAATTTGCAACTTCCGGGTCGGGTACCCGACCCCGTCTTAACCGGGTCGGGTCATGGGCCGAATTTATAAAAAAACGGGTACCCGGTGACCCGCTTAAAAGGCAAAATTTAGGGTTTGCAAAGGTGCACAGACAACACAGTCACTCTTAAAAACACAAATCAGCCGTTTGTGAGTTGTGACCTTGTTCTCACTTTGTCACTTTCCCTTCCTTATCAACTTCCTACATCTTCTTCATGTTCTACCATTATCTTCAAAGCCATTGGTCATCTTCTCAAATCTCAGGTTTGTTTTCTTTGTTCTTAATTCTAACTTTCACTTTTTGATTTTTTTTTTCCTTTTTGTTCTTGATTTTCCATTTGTTCTTAATTTTTTTTCTTTCAATTTTATTTTTATTTTCGTTTAATTGATCTAGTTTTTGTTTTTGTTCGTTTTTATTTCATTCATTTTGTATTTTTTTGATCTGTTTAATTTGATGTTCATTTTCGTTTATTTTGATTAAGTTTTTGTTTTTTTTATTTGATTTGTTCTATGTTTTTTGTTGAATAAATTTGCTCTGTTTTTTTGTTTTTGATTTTGTTTCGTTTAATTTGAGTTAGTTTTTGTTTTTGTTCTGTTTTTATTTGATTTCTTGTTCTTTTCGATGGAGATTTTGTTTTAAAGTTTTTCTATTTTAATTTAATTTGATATGTTTTTGAGTTAGTCTTGTTCAGTTTTTCTTACTTTTCATCTGGTCTTATTTTTGTTTCAAATATTTTTTTAGGAAATGAAAAGTATGGAGATACTTCATTCAAATTCTGAGGAGGAATCTGAGCACGAGATATTGATGGAGGTTTAATCCTATAAAGAGAAGGGAAAGATTGTAGAAAAACAACATAGAATCAAGAAGATTGTAGAAAAAGTTTTAGTTTTTCAGTTTTTTGTATTAATTTAATTGGTTTTGTTTTTGGCCTTGATTTTAATCATATTCTGTCCAGTTTTTATAGAAAAACAACCACATAATTCAAAATTAAATCAGCCCAAAAAAACCAAAAATTAATTGAGTAACATCGCAAGGGGCAACTTCCATGACTTGAACATCAAAATTAATCTTAATAAAGTCCTCATTAGGAGGCTGCCAGGAATTGAACACTTGCACGCCAAAGTGTTGGATAGGAGCAATCTTCAGTTTGTAACCCAAGTAGTCTGTCACGAGCTTGCCCATGGACTGTGATAATTGAGTAACATCGCAAGGGGCAACTTCCATGACTCTTATGTTGCGACCAATCCAGCAGGCCCATCATAGACTAGCACAATGAGAGATAATTCTTCGCTTGTAGCGTGGGAGTGAAGCCATAAAAAGAACCAATCAAACGAATCAAGTGGGGCACTATTGATGGTAGAACATAACGGAGAGGTGAGCCAAACATCCCGTGAATCAGCACAATTTAAGAGGGCATGACATATTGTTTCATCTTCTTCCTCACAGCGTGTGCACATAGCGAAGGTGTGCATATGACGTCGAAAGCGGACTGTGTTCACCGGGAGGGATCCTTTGCACGCACGCCAAAGGAAGTGACACATTTTGGGAGGGCCCTTAATCGCCCACAACTTGCTCCAAAGTTGGTAATTCTCATTCTCCAAAAGGCTAGTAACCCCAAGTCTACCCACACAGTAACCAGATTTAGTAGAGTATCTACCATTCCTATTCCCACCCCAGAAAACATTATCATGAGTAGCATAAGGAGTAAGGGGAATAGATAAGATTGCATCTTTGGTAGCTTGATTAAAGATTTCGAGTTTCTCCATGTTCCAACTTCGAGTGGTATGATCAATAAGATCACACACTTTCGAGTCAGGGATCTCATCATTAACATACATTGGTTGAATGAAGCAATTGTCCTTAAGAATCCATTTGTCTTTCTTGCACCACACCGAAGACCCATTTCCTATTCGCCACCCAAGACCTTCCAAAAGGAGGTTTTTTGCGCCCTAGATACTCCTCCACGAGAAGCTTTGATAGAAACCCCTCCTAGCATCGAGGACATCAGAGTGTTTATAGTATCGTGCTTTGAGAGCAGTGCTAAGCAGGGATGAGGGTTGTTCCACCAGCCGCCAAACTTGTTTGGCGAGTAAGGCTTGATTAAAGCATTTGAGATCTCGAAAACCCATACCTCCATGCTTCTTGGGCCTGCAAAGGTGCTCCCAACTATGCCAATGTACCTTTCGCGCATCACAGGAAGATCCCCACCAAAATTTA
>CM033452.1:17428594-17519299 GCA_019425755.1 Amaranthus cruentus
CTAGCGACCAAAACTGGATGTGCAACAATATGAGTTGGGATGATCAACACATACAATCTAAGTTTCAAGTCAAAAGTATTCACTGAATAAATCGAGGTCCTATCAAACAACATAGAGCCACGTACCAAAAAATGCACACATACATGTCTCATATCACACAAATTACATATCAAGACAATACACTAACAAGGGTTTATGTACCAATGTCATTATTTATTAGTTCAATGTACGACTTCTACGTAATTAGCTTTTTACGTAAAATTTATTACTTCAAATAAAAAATCCGACATCACCACTGTGTTTAGAAGATACCAAGTTTCGTACTTTAGGTACCAAGTTTTGTAATTGTATGTGTTTAGAAGATACTAACTACCTTAGGTACCAAGTTTCGTAATTCTTGAAGTTAAAATGCAAATTAAGGCAAAAATCATCCAAAGGGTTAGCGGCGTGTCGTAGCTATAAGCAGCGTCTCGTTGCTTCCTTCTGGAATGAATTCTGCTAGTTCAAAACTACACCAGCGATAAGTCGTTGCTTTTAGCGACTGCTCGTCGTTTTCTTCTAGACATTTTTCGTTTGTTGTTTGTTTTACAACATATGTTTATTTGTATTTTTATATTATTTATAATATATAATTTTTATTCCAATTCTCATCTTTCATAAACACATATACTTAAGTAGAATTTCTTTCACCATGTTTTATTACACATATACATGCACTACAACACAACTTTATATTTTTCTTGAAATTTATGTATACATTTTATTTATAAGACATCCACAACCAACCAATCAATTAAATGCTAGTCAATTACACATAATTGTCATGAGCAAACCTTTAATTATAATTCATAAACTAAACAAACATACCAAAACAACAAGAACATGGTTCTATCTTACATTTGGTTGCAAAATTATTCAAACTAGAAAAGTGTTAAAGAATTAGGGTATGTTTGGCCTAACTTTTGGAAATCCACTTTTATTTACTAAAAGTAATTCTGTAGAAATTGATTCCAGAGAAACACTTTTTAGAAACAAATGTGTTTGACCTTATATTTTTAAAAAGCGTTTTTAGGAAGCAAATGTGTGTTTGGCTTTTTTCTTATGTTTATTTAACGTTAGTGTTGTTATATGATGGAAAAACATATAACATACACTAAAAAATAGTCGAGTCACAAAGCATTAATTTTAAGAGAAACACCCAAAAACATATAACATACATTAAAAAATAATCATTATAATGTTAGAAAAAAAAATTCAAATACAATAAATTAAGTAATTGAAAATAATAATAAATCCCAAATTTGACAATTTACTATATAGAAAAACATATTTAAATATGTTAGTAAATTTAAAGATAAAACATATATGAAATTTTGATGTAATTGGATTGCATAATATTCAATAAAAAAACAAATAGGAAGTTGGTTGTGCTAATACAAATGAATTATATAATGAAGTAAAAATTTTTGAATTTAGGAGGAAAATATGAAAAAATATCTCCATTCACCCATTCTCCCCTTATTATACTACAAAACACTATAACTAAATTACAACCCTTCAATTACCTACAAACTACATCAACCATCAGTACCCACAAACCTATAATCTAAAAGTGGTATCAGAGCCAAGTTAAAAACAACCAAAAACTAAGCTAAATCCTCTATTAAAAAAAAACACTCAATACAAAAATTAAAACTCCAACATATAATGGCATCATCAACATCAAACACATTATTTAATTACTCCCCAAATAATTGGGTGCCAATATTTATTGGTGAAAGTTATGATTATTGGAGTATCCAAATGAAGACCTTGTTAATATCACAAGGACTTTGGGATTTAGTACAATGTGGGTACGAGCGACCCAAGGATGCTAATGAATTAGTAACTTGAGATGATAATAAAAAGAAAGAGTACATGGAAAACCAGCGCAGAGTAGTGGAGCTCTCTCGTACCTCCATCGAGGAGTTCACGATACCATTTTTCCAAGAATTATGGCTGCCACGACATTTAAGGATGCTTGGACAATATTACAAAACGAGTTCAAGGGCTCCAACAAGGTAATGTGTCAAACTCCAATCCTTATGGAAAGATTTTGACACTTTATTAATGTCGGAAGGGGAAACAATTCAATCATTTTTCAATCGTGCCTCTGTAATTGTAAATCAAATACGCAGTTACGGAGACACAATTGAAGATAAAAAAAGTAATACAAAAAATATTAAGAAGCCTTCCAGCAAAATTTGATGATATAGTGGTTGCTATTGAAGAGTCCAAAAATTTATCATAATTAACTTTAATTGAATTAATGGGCTCTCTTCAAGCGCATGAAGAAAGAATGCGTCGATTTTCCGAGCAACCACTTGAACAAGCTTTTCAAGAAAATAAAATTCTCTAATAATGGAGAAAGTAAAAATCAAAATAGCCGCGGTAAAAATTTTCAAACAAAAAGAGAATCATTTAATAATCGTGGCAAGGGGAGAGGATCTTATAAAAATAAAATTGATAAAGAAGATAATCAATCTGGCCCATATTGTACTTTATGCAAGTAAAATAACCATGATAAAAATGAATGTCGGTACAAATGTAAAAAATGCAAAAAAAACATATCCATCTTGAAAAAGATTGTTGGTACCGACAAAAAGAAGAGGTTCATTTTACTGAAAAAAATTATCCAAGTGATCAATTATTTTACTCTTGTTTAAACAGTCACCAAGAAATTTCTAATATATGGTATTTAGATAGTGGTTGCTCCAACCACATGACTGACAATAAAAATTCATTTGTCAGTCTAAATGAAAATATAAAATCTCAAACTACTCTTGGTGACGGAAAAAGTCAAGATGTGGAAGGCAAGGGAATAATTGTCATCAAAACAAAATATGGCTCATCAAAATTTATAAATGACGTTCTTTATGTCCCCGGCCTTGCACAAAATTTATTAAGTGTGGGTCAGTTAATACAGAAAAACTATATGATAAAATTTGATGAAAATAAATGTTTTATACTCCTATATGATAAGAAAATGGTCAACTGGTTGTTTCTGTTGACATGGCCAAAAATAAAATATAATGCCACTTGAAAGAAAATTTGCTTTTAATTGTAAAATTGATGACTCAAAATTGTGGCATTTAAGATACGGGTATTTAAACTATAAGAGTTTACAACTCTTAAAACAAAAAGACATGGTGATTGGGCTTCCATCTATAAATATCGAAAGAAAAATTTGTGAGGGATGCATTTTTGGGAAAATGCGTAGATTGCCTTTTCCTAAAACATCATGGAGGGCCAAAGTCCCTCTGGAACTTGTGCATGCTGATATATGAGTGCCTGCACAAAATTGTTCTATTGGGGGAAGAAGATATTTTTTATTATTTGTCGATGACTTTACTCGCATGATTTGGGTATATTTTCTTGATAAAAAATCGGAAGCTTTAACTTGCTTTTTACAATTTAAAGCCCTCACTGATAATCGATGTGGGCATACTATAAAAACATTAAGAACCGACCGTGGGGAGAATTTACTAGCAAAGAATTTTTTAATTTCTGCAAAAAATATGGAATAAAAAGAGAATTAACAGTCAGACGCACACCTCAACAATATGGGGTGGCCAAAAGAAAAAATTAAACAATTGCAGAAATGGCCCAAAGCATGATGGAGGGCAAAAATTTGCCTAAATACTTATGGGCAGAAGTTGTCCACACAGCTGTATACATTCTTAACCAATCCCCCACAAAAGTCGTTTGGGGTATGACGCCCTATGAGGCTTGGTTCAAAAGAAAGCCCAACATTGAGCACCTTAAAATATTTGGGTGCATTGCTTATGCTCACATTCCAAAAGAAAATCAGAATAAATTAGATGGAAAAGGAGAAAAATGTGTATTCATCGGATACAGTGATGAATCAAAAGGCTATCGCCTATATAAGCCCGAATCTAAGGAGCTTATAATTTCAAGAGATGTGATATTTGATGAAGAATCAGAATGGAGAGGGGATAATAATATCCAATTGGTTCCTGATCAATCACCGAGCTTTCATCAGAAGGACCAGGAGTATATACAGGAAGGCCCATCATCATCTTCTCCACCAAGAAGTCCACCCTTCATCAGCTCCCAAACTCTCAACTTCGATGATCGAGAAGCATCACAAGAACTGCGCCGCTCTGATCGAGATCGCCGACCCCCGGGCTATCTATAAGACTATCAATGTAATTAAGCAACCGAAATACTAGCTCTCTTTGCCAGTGAACCACAAGACTTTCAAGAAGCTACTCGAGACAAAGAATGGATTCATGCAATGGAGGAAGAAATAAAGATGATCGAGAAAAATAATACGTGGGAGCTCATGAACAAGCCGCAAGAAAAGGATGTCATTGGCCTAAAATGGGTTTACAAAATAAAATATAATGAGGATGGCTCTATTTAAAAATACAAGGCCCGTCTTGTCGCATAGGGATATTCACAGCAGCCAGGGATGGATGTCAATGAAACATTTGCACCTGTAGTACGCATGGAGACTATCAGGACAGTTCTGACTATTGCAGCGCAGTACAAGTTGCAAGTATTTCAACTCGATGTGAAGTCCGCTTTTCTCAACGGAGAGCTTGAAGAAGAAGTCTATGTGGCACAACCACAAGGCTTTATCATTGAAGGTCAAGAAGATAAGGTGTATCGCCTTTGTAAAGCTCTATATGGGCTCAAAGAAGCTCCACGGGCCTGGAATAGCAAAATTGATAAGTATCTTCAACAAAATGGGTTTCTAAAAAGCACAAGTGAGACATCACTCTACATCAAAACCCAAGGGCCACAAGATTTTCTCATCTTATGTCTATATGTTGATGACTTAATCTATACGGGCACTAACAAGAAGATGTTGGAAGATCTCAAAGAAGTCACAAGAAAATTATGCAGACGAGATGCTTAAGAAGTACAATATAATTAACTGCAAGCCACTTGCTACTCCCATGGCACTCAACGAGAAACTCTCCAAAAATGACGGTGAAGCACAAGTTGACGCATCTCTCTACTGAAGTCTGGTGGGATCCTTAATCTACCTTACCAACACTATGCAGCATTGTATCTAGGTTCATGAGTGAACCTAGTAAAGCTCACTATGCAGCAGCCAAACAGATTCTAAGATATATTAAAGGCATAAAAAGGTATGGGCTCTTATACAAAGCTGAAAAAGATAATGATCTCGTTGGCTACTCAGACAGCGATTAGGCCGGATGTATAGACGATCGTAAAAGTACAAGTGGATATGTCTTCCGACTCGGTACGAAAGCCATCTCATGGTCTTCAAAGAAGCAAGCAACGATAGCATTGTCATCAGCTGAAGCGGAGTACATTGCAGCAACAAACGCAGTGTGCGAAGCAGTTGGCTAAGAAGGATACTGGTTGATCAAAAACAGACGCAAGAAGAACCGACTACCATCTTCTGTGACAACATGTCGACTATTGCTATGACCGAGAATCTTGTCTTTCGCAGTCAAACAAAGCATATTGAGATTCGTCATCACTACATACGAGGGTTGGTCGATAAGAAGGAGATCAAGCTACAATTCTGCAGGACGGGGGAGCAACTAGCAGACGTCTTTACAAAGCCCAAATCAAGAGAAAAATTTATCGAGTTCAAGAGACAACTCAGAGTTCAAGATTTACTAAATTAGGGGGAGTGTTAAATTATATAATCTAGTTAAATATAGAAACATCTTATCTAGATACATTTTAGGCTAGAAGATATTATCTTAGGAAGGGTTGTGTGTAGATAATGATAGCATATACTAGAATGTTCCAACTTGTTAGCTAATCAACTCATGCACCGACATTGAGTTGTATAAATAGGTAAGTTGTGCATGTCATTTATGCAATAAAAATTACAAACTCATACACATTCACAAGCATACAACACCATTCACCCATTCTCCCCTTATTATACTACAAAACACTATAACTAAATTACAACCCTTCAATTACCTACAAACTACATCAACCATTAGTACCCACAAACCATTAATCTAACATCTTCTTTTTGTTAATTATTTTAACTTTTAAAAACCTATTAATCACGAAAACACCATTAACAAGTTTTCCTATAAAAATTTGACGAAGTGTTTAGTATATGGTAATAAATAATAATGGTAATGAAATTTTATTGTACGTTTTTCCAAACACTACAACATAATTTGCTTTTAATAAGATATATTTAGCGACATTTAATTTAAATGTCGCTAATTCAAATTTCTGTATAGAGGATGTAACACCCCTGAATTTCCGACCCCTTAAACGAAACCAAAACCGTAATGGAAGAGAGGAAATTCGGGTGTTACATAAAAGAAAAAGGAAAAGAATTTTTGATAGACGTTAAAAAAATTAACTTTAAAGATGTGAGTGGAAATTTCGGCAACATCTGCCCTAAAACTGTGTGCCTTTGTAGAAAAACAAAAGTTATTTAGAATCTAATAAAGTAATTAAAGGCATCAACGAACTACCAAAACTATTTCAAGACGGAATAAATCATCGCCGGCTTCTCGAATCAACATGCCAAGCATGGATCGTGGTTCCGTGTCGACGCTTGCGTTTTAGAAAGACTTAGTACTTTAAAATCATGCAAGTTACTACGCAGCGGAGATAACTTATACAACAAGGAGGACATGTGCCTCAAGCCAAAAACATAAACAATTATAAATGCAAAGAAACTACATGTAGCGTCGAAAACAAATATATATAGCGTTGCACGCTTCAAGGTTCTCACTCATTCCCCCCGTATGCAATGTATAGAAGCTCCATCCCTGTAATGTCTATCTATGATGTCCCCGCTGCTCAACGTAAGATTATAAATCAACGCGTCATAGCAGGGCCATCAAAGACGAGCCATCGACAAAGAAAACAAACAGTACACGTCAGTAAGTAACATCATATCATAATAAGGCCTAATTTGCATCAATAAAGTATGTCATAAAAATGAGGGTGATTTCACAACACTCCAAGTGCCAATCATAATCACTGAACATCAGTTCCTACTTCTCACTGTCAATTCCATTTTCTTCACTTCTTTTCGACTTCATAACTGCTCGGTATCACTTGAACCAAGAGCTTAACCACTTCAAATATTTATATATATATGTGTGATTAGAGGCCACCATATTGGGGTTTGCAAGACCCACATGGCAACCCCTCAGCCAAGGACGGTGACGGCCATGCCGGCGCCCAATGGCAAAGTATGATCATACCCCCGTACAGCGACCATATATAGATGGTCCATGCCTCCGGGAACTAATCCAGCTGGGGTACCAATCCAGTGGAGTCACAGTAATTATCCAACTTAATATCTCGTCAATAAGGGTCTCATTCCCATTCCAACTTCATAAATCCAACATCTTACTCTTGCGATATCACAACCATTCTCTACCATCTCTACAACTGATTCACACTTGTAGCACTAACTTAATAAAATTTAATAGCAATTCATATTCAGAATAGCTCATATAATATTGTTACGCAGAGAAAACATATTCAAGATGCGTGCAAGAATTAACTACTGCGTGTACTTACCTGCAACTGCAAGATAACAAGCCGCAAAAAAATCACTTCGACGGAGGTTCTTACACCCCTCTTATGAACCGGACACCTATACACATTTAAAGTAAGACTAATAAGCCTATTTCACATCATTTAAGAAGCACCGACTCATACAAAATACACCATTAGCCAAACAAGTTTCGATTCAAGCTAATACTCATTCTAAACGCACTCATGCAATAAATTCACCCATGTTCACATATGAACTACTCCATGAATTTCAATCAAACCATAACATTAGAATCCAATCGATTCTACACCAAGATAGGTTCAAGTGAAAGGACGCAACCCTATGCTTGTGCGCTCTAATCAAGCTACTAATGGGAAAGTTTAAGAACACATAATGTATGATGTTACACTCAATAACAATCATATCACTCATGGTAGTAGTGATTTATTATTTTTCCAAGGTTTTTAGAGTAAAACGATTACGAAGAAATTAAATTTGTAGCTTGACGAATTAATAACGATTCGTATAACTTGGGTCAAAGTCGTATAATTTAGCATCACAATTGAACATATCAATATAACAACCAAGCTCAAAACTAACCACCTCATCAAACGACTATAACCACAACAATACTTTCATTAATGACAATCGCGACCTTAATCTTTCTTAGTAATTATTATTATCATTTAATTCACAACACTAGATATCAAAATTTCCACTTACATTATTATAATTAATGGTACATAAACAAAAATAGCCACTACTTATGTGGGCTAACAACTATACCCATCAACAACTATCACCAACACATCCTAATCAACCAAACTAAGTCTTAAGACAATTTATAAGATTATCCAATTCCCCATCAACAACTATCACCCACTCATGTAACATAAAAAGGAATCAAACCCTAATTCATAAATATGTTCAATTTAATAAATAATCTAGCAAGAGGGTGGAGGAGAAGGCGGCTAATGGCGCTGGGAGGAGCCACGACCCACGGCTGCTGCGGTGGTGCAGTGGCGCGGTACACATAGGAGCACGCGGTCCGGCTCTGGCGGCCAGCTGCCAGCGTGGAAGAAGGGAAGGAAGGAGGGTGGTCACGGCCCGTGGTGGCGTCGCCTGGCTAACGGTGGTGGTGCACTCTCAATGGAGGAAAGGGAGAAGGGAGAGAAAGGAGAAGGAAGAAGAAAGGAGGTGTGATGGCTTGTTTGAATTCTTAGGGTTTCATGACTCTTATTATTATTATTATTATTATTATTATTATTATTATTTCTACATTTACCTACTAGAAATGCTCACTTAAGAAACTTGCTTTCATGTGCTCCCACATTCAAAAATACTAATAGTTCGATTCAAATCTCTTTATTTTAGGAATCGTAATTTTATTTTTAATATCAACATTTGTTAATATTTAAATTAGTATATAAAAGAATTTTATTAAACTGTTTCAGATTTAATTTAATATAATTATAATATTCCCAAAAGTTATTAAATTATTAATTAATGATGTCCGAAAATCTCAGGGTGTTACAGAGGATTTAGTGACATTTATTAGACCCTTTAACTGCATAATAAAAAATTACACTAAAGTTTTTAGCGATATAGGATCTTGTGACATTTCTCACAAGTGCCACTATATACTATAGTAACAATTACATATGCCACTAAAGACCAAATAAAGTGTCGCTAAATAACTTTATAGTGAAACTTAAAATAAAAACCAATAATTATTACACTAAAAATATAAATCCGTGACATTTTTTTAATGCCACTAAATTTATTATTGCAAAAATGTTAAACTTATTTAATGCCACAAAAATTAACAATAACTTAAAGTTTCAACAAAAAAATTATTGACTTAAAATACTAGAAATATAGTGAATCTTGAGCAGAAAATGATAATGCAAAACTCTAATCTATCTATAACTATTACTAAAATAAAAGACGGTTACATCATCATACCTTAAAATTTATGAGGTGTCAATTTGTAGAAGAAAAATTTCCCTCCAAAACATAATAGTGATGTCATCATATTTTAAATAATGGAATTGGAATTTACAATATTGGAATTAATTAATCCTAATGAATATTATCAAAATTAATACATTGAAATTGTTTAATTTCCTCAATAATACCTAAATACATTGGAACTGATTTATTTAATCAATAATAAATAAATTGTTCACACTATCTATGAAATTTGTTTAAGAAGGTCGAGCATTCCGGTTCATGTAGTTTGACTCTATTTTCTATTTTAAAAATAAAATTGGCCAATTGAATATGTTGGTATGATACATATATTATATCTTTTTTTAAAAAAGGGAAATTTATTATTATAATTATAATTAATAATAAAAGTAAAATAATGGAAAAAATTATATTTGTAGGTTGATCCGATGGTAATTCATTATTATAATAAGTAAGTTGAACCTTCAACAAGTAAAGCTAAAAGATACCATCCAATAAAATTATCTTTCTAAGTATTACTTCTGGTGGATGATAGTTTTGAAGATATATTTGCAACATTTTTTTTAATAGTATAAAGTTATTTCAAACTCGTGCATCGCACGGGTATTACCTAGTAATTTATGAAAGAAAAACAAATAAAAATGATCGAGTTCAAATCACAATTAAATATATAAGCTTTTTAATTTCTTCCATTGTTTAGGTCCAGAAATTTCATATCACAGGTTCATTTGAGTCAAATTTGAAATTAACATACATGAATTTCTAATGCAAACAAAATCCAAGTTGTTTGTGGGTCGATTGATCGCTAGGCTCCGGACTTTTTCTTGTTAAATTTATCTCAGATTAAACAACCTAAATTTCTAAGAAATGTTACCCAAAATTATTCAATTTTTAGTTGATTTCTCTATAATAATTCTAACTTTTAATTAAACTTGTATGCTCCCAGTTATAGAAGGTGTTTGCTAAGAATACAAGATAACCTCTTATCTTTACAATAAGTTATTCAGCTGATCTTGGGCGAGACCGTCTTAAGTTGAGACAAGAGTGGGCCGGCCCAATTACATACTTTCTCTCTTTGATTCCATCTTCTTGGCATTTTTCAATTCTAATCATAAAGGTATCAGTTTTGACGTTAAAGATATCAATTTCAATTTAATCATACCTGTATGAACTACATTAATCATGAAACTGAATACTATAAAATGAGAATTGAATAAATTAATAATGAAACTGAATACTATAAAAACTGAATACCTGTATGAACTACATTAATCATGAAACTGAATAATTTAATGGAAAATTTTAATAATGCATGTAGATCTGAACAACATGAATTATGCTTAAAATCTTGCGCAATGGAGAATTAAACAATTTAATAATGAAACTGAACAATTTAAAGGTCAAAATTGTTACATATTCTAAACTTGAATACAAAACTGAGCAAAGTAAGAGCATAATTGAGCAAAATTGATATGTTTAAGGTCAAAATTGATACCTTTAAGGTTCAAATTGGAATTTTTTCAGAAAAATGAAAAAAAAAAAACGAAATTTGAAGGGTAAAGCGCGCGCGTGTAGTACACGCGCCAAACAATGGGCCGGCCCAGATCTCATCTTAGAGTAGGACGGTCTCGTCTAAGTTTTTGTGTAAGTCATTTTGTATGAAAAACAAAATGATAAATACAAAATTAAGTTATAATTTTTTTTAATATATTAAAAGAAAAATCAAGTCATTTTTTGCAAAAATCGATCACCATTTGGACAATAATGTTCTTGAATAAGTGACTCTAAAATTGAGATTATCATTGTACATCAAAAGTTAGGATTATTTAAGAGAATCAATAAGATATTACATTATTCTTGGTAAATTTTTCAATTTTCAAGTCCATAAGATCAAAAACTACTTTCTTGCTCCTCACTAGGGGTGTTCAATGGTCCGAATAAGAGTCGGATCGGGCTTAAGTAAATATGGGCTGGGTCGGATAAGAGCCATTTGAAATTAATATGGGCTTTAAATGAGCCGAACTTTCAAAGCTCGATCCGGCCAACCCGGTTCATTTTTACTTCTAAAAATTATTTTAATCCCCATTTATCAATTTATAACAATTAAATTATCATTTATAATAATTCTATTGAAAAAATAGTAATAATTTCATTTACATTATCATTTATAATATTTAAATTATACTATTTACAAAGGCCCATTTTCGACCCTTATTAAACCCTTTTATAAACCGTTTCATTTTAATTATAGTATAACCCATTTTCGACGCGACCCTTACAAAGCCCTTCTAAAAGTGTGCTGGATAAGGGCTCGAGTCTGGCCCATTGAACACCCCTACTCCTCATACACGAATTAGAAAGGTTGACTAATCACTATACATGCCTTTACATCTGAACCAATAGAGCAAGATCTTGATGTTAAACATACACCAATGAAAGTGGGACACATGAAGCCAACGTGGATCCAATAGACTCCTCTACAACCTTATCTTTCCTTCATAATCTGATCTTTACATCATCCATTTTCTGATTTCATAAGAATTTTCTAACAAAATTTCTTCATCACATAACACTCTTCCTACACCCACATATTTCCCAACATCCAACACCCAAAAAAAACAAACAAAAATGGCATCTACTTCATGTTTCTTACACCACCATGTAGCCATCTCTACCCCATCCAATGGTAGAAACCCGACACAACGCTACCAGACCGTGAGCGTCAAGCCTAACCAGCTTGTCTGCAAGGCTCAGAAGCAGGATGATGAGTCTGCCTGCAGCGTGTCGAGGCGATTGGCACTTACTGTTCTTATTGGTGCTGCTGCTGTTGGATCTAAGGTCTCCCCTGCTGACGCTGCCTATGGTGAAGCTGGTATGTACTTTCCTAATCCTTTCTACTTCATTTTCACTGATCGTTTCTGATAGCTGGATCCCATGCAGCTAATGTATTCGGGAAGCCAAAGACAAACACTGAGTTCTACCCTTACACTGGTGACGGATTCAAGTTGTCGGTTCCTTCGAAATGGAATCCGAGCAAAGAAGTTGAGTACCCGGGTCAAGTTTTGAGATTCGAGGACAACTTTGATGCCACCAGCAATTTAGCTGTTATGATCACCCCCACTGACAAGAAATCCATTACTGATTATGGTTCCCCTGAAGAATTCCTTTCACAAGTAATTTTTACCCTTCTGAAACATTAACTTATCTTAATTATCTTGATTTTTATTCTGAATCAAACTTGCAATTTTTGCTTCCAGGTGAACTACTTGTTGGGCAAACAAGCTTACTTTGGAAAGACTGATTCTGAGGTATAATCCATATATTTTATCAATCATGGTTGGATTAGTACTATTAACTATAGGATACCCGAAATCCTAGATTTATGTCTCGTCATTTTTGGGTTACTTTCATATGCGTTTATACGAATATGTTTTAACCCTTTCGTCCATATCTAAGTAGTACTATCAATTAAAGTTAAACCAGGTGAAAACATTCTGTTATTAAACCAAAGGTTATCAAGATGTTGTTAGTTATTCCATTTTGACTTACAAGCAAAATATGACTTAAAAGTCATGTAACATATACATATTTTTGTCTGTCTAGGAAACCAAAAGGTGAAAAGTCCAAAACTAATGAAAAAATCGTTAATCAAACACACCTCAAGTCTTATTGTTTGAATAATAATTCCAAGCAAGTAACTTTTCATGTGAAGCGAGTTTTATGACCATATTATCAAAACCGAAATCTATATTTCCAAAGACAAAAATAAAAAAGAAGAAAAAATCCTATGATCTAAGACGATAACTTTTGGTGTACAGGGTGGTTTTGACTCAGATGCTGTTGCAACTGCAAACGTACTTGAAAGCAGCACCCCAGTAGTAGACGGGAAGCAATACTATAGCGTGACAGTTCTGACAAGAACAGCCGATGGTGATGAAGGTGGAAAACACCAAATTATTACAGCCACAGTGAAGGACGGTAAGCTTTACATATGCAAGGCTCAGGCTGGAGACAAGAGATGGTTCAAAGGTGCAAGGAAGTTCGTCGAGAACGCTTCCAGCTCTTTCAGCGTTGCTTAAATAATGTAAATTGATTTGAGAAATTTCTATTTGTAGATCAACATCTTAACTCCTTTTGGGCTTTCTAGTTTATCGGCTCATTTTTCTTAAGGAGAAGTATCCATATATAAATACCGGATTTCAAAGTTGCAAATAGCAATAAGTTAAATATGTTTAAACGTCTCACTTGCGAATGATCATCGCCACCTTCTCAACCCCTCAACATTACTTCAACTAAGCTAAGCGCTTAACAAAAGACGAAATGTTCGGATCATCACGTGAGATCAGTTTTGGTTTAGTTGTTTCAAATTGTTTCGAGCGTAGAAAACGTTCACTTGAGTCATGTGAGCCTAGGAAATGTTTACTTGAGTCAATCGGGCCACACTTGCTCCCCTTTAACTACGCTTATACTACGTATCACACCACACTCGAGTTCGTGTTGATAAAATGGTGTTTAGAAGGCACATATATTCTTAGCTCCTCTAGATTCAAAATTCTGACAACACATAAAGTTTACACATCCAAAACCATTGGAAAGTCAAAAATTAGTGTTTTTGATACTCAAATGTATTTCAAATTGAATGAAAAATAAAAAGTAGATTAAGCTCTTGTAGTTGTTATATCACTCTCCCCTTTGAGATATTAAAGGGGATTTGTGTCTTCAATACTGGGTAGAGATGTTAATGAAATGAATTATCAGAATTAGGAAAAGTAAAGGCATATAAGTATCCAAAAGGAAATAGATGCCAAAACAAATGTCATAATAAACGGTTAAGTCACAATTTTATCAGCATGAATATTCACTTGAGACGAGTCTAACGAAAATTTACATGAAAGCAATGATGTTGAAATAAATTCGAAGACGCATGCCTCGTTTGTTTCCAATGGCTCCGTGTAGGAAACGCTTTCATAATTTTCCATTGCATTGATGAACGCCATTGCTTTGCGAAACCTTTCGCCTGATATTCGCCCCATTCAAGCCCCATATCCGTATTGTACGGTCATCACTGGCAGTTGCTAGCATGTGGTGGTTTACGGGATTCCAGCTCACACAGTTGACAGCTCCAGAATGACCTGGCAGAATATCGACAAGCTTCCCAGAACTTCTGTGCCAGATATAAACCTACGGATGCATAGACAGTATAACGGTTAAATATCTGGTAAGAGAGTACACAATATACAAAAGGAAGCGACTACGAACCATATTTCCTCAGATATTATCTATAAGACTATAACCATCCTTGTTCTTTAAACTTCGAAAACAGCCAAAATATGGGAGAAGAAGAGATACAAATATAGCTTCGGAAAACAAATTATGAAATAGCAAGGACAGGAACCATATAGATGAGTTTGGAGCTTGATATGAAATCAATCGGCAGGGCATGAGTTTCACAAATCAAATAATGCAACTTGATATGGAATAGCGCAATTTTGTGCTGCACTAGTCACTAGACGTACTAACCAAACACAAAGATATCCAATCCGTAAAGTTCGATTCGATATAAAAAATGAAATGAAAGATAACAGAAGAAAAAAATGAGTACTGAAAAATGAGTCAAAGTGGGATAAAAAACCATTATATGAACTTCTAAAAAATGAGTCAAAGTGGGTCCACCCCTGTCCATTTTAAATTTGACATGACCCTTCCCAACCCGGCCCATTTAAACTTGACCCGCCCCACCCCGTTGAACACCGCTACAGTTGTGACTAAACAAAGGGCAATGCTATCTATTAATTAAAAAAGGAATTATCATATGACAATTTAATGGTTTGGCTTAAGATTAAGAAGAATGATTGAAGAAAAGGCAAACCTGTGAGTCCTCACTCCCACTGGCTATGAAAGATTGTTCAAGCCCACCAAAGCAAGATCTAACTACAAACCTGGACCGTTTATGGCCTTCGTACTTGGTAACGAGCTTAACATCACCATCAATGGTCCACAGATGGATTTCCTGATCAAGAAGATTCACGAGTAAAAATTTTCCATCATTCGAGAGGGAGAATGAAGTTATTACTTGCTCCTCCTCAATAAACTTCTCCGTTTTGGATTCTCTATCCAACAACAATATCGATGTTTCCCTGCACATGCTTATGATTTGCTTGCCATCACGAGTTATCTCCAGGTCTGAAATTTTTTGTGTATGTTGACCCTTCCAACACTCCAACTGTTTCCCATTCAGATCCCACATGCCTAGGCTTTTATCCGAAAAACCAGCAAACACAGACTCCCCATCAGGAGACCATGCACAGGAGATGACAGAAATACCAGCCTTCTCATATACTTGAAGGCATTCGCCTGATAAAACATCCCACCGACGTACATTTTCTTCCATTCCACAAGTGAGAAGTTGTTGATCATCTGTGCTCCATGCAACTTGAGAAACTGCTCTTTGGTGGCCACATAATTGATGCTTAAGAGAAAGTTCACCACTGACACCAACCTACATCATTCATAATAACGATTCCCAAGTCACAGAGAGATAAAAACAGTCCAGAGCTGCGATTGAAAAAAAGGCATACATGTAAATAGCACATTATGCAATTTGGTACTCCCTCTTATATGCTATTTAGCAAAACCCTAAATGTGAATTTCCTCGATAATATATTTTATTTATAATTTTGAAATTTGAAAAGGAGAACTAAGCAATTAAGGTTTGACTAAATAAACTATATGGGGGAGTGCATTACACAATGTGAATTTTGACAGTTTTAAAACCTATCTTGCATAAAACTCGACATAGATCACGTAAAAATTTTCTATCTCACTTTTACAAAATAAAACATCTGTACGTGTAAACAGCCACACAGCCTAGGCCCTAGCTAGTTAAAAATAAAATTGGCTATCTAGAGCAGCTCAAGGTTAACAATGACACTAAGCACTTTAGAGGCCCTTCTATATCCTCCAGACATGAAGGACATCTCTTAACAACCTTTTGACTTCTAAAAAAAGAACTGAAGTAGTTTGGCTGATTGCCATGTCCCTACAAGGCCAATTTAAGTTAGTACCATCAAAAATCTCTCGTTCAGCTATAAAGTAACCATAATCAATCAACATTTAAGCATAAAGATCCCCAATTCATTTTGGTCGTTCTTAATCATCAAGGTTGATCTCTAACAGAAGTGCAAATCCCGATTTCCCATTAAAATAAACTCACTAGTCACTATGCTCAACGCCTCAAAGGCTCGAATATTCACACCTTCATTAAACCCGCCCTTGCACACCCCCACCAACCTCCCTAAGCTTATACTCAATTACACCCCTCCCCTACTATCATACATTCAAAAACCTCAGCTATATGATGTCTGACCACTCATAATTCAGCTACAATGACACAAGATTATATAGGATTTTTAATCATTTTTGCTAAATTTAAAAAGAATTCAGACGCACCTCTCAGCAACACCAAATTCTCACCTATACTGTGATCAAATACCCTTGTATTAAATTTCTAACACAGCAATGTTTTTTTATTATTATTATTTTTTTTTTCCAGTTTTGAGTACTGAAATCAGATTTCTAACATAGCAATGTGTTGAAAGATCTTTCCTCTTCAGTGACAAGCTGAAGTGATGATAGATTTCTTTCTTAAAAATAAAGTAAGCAAAAGAGTTCTCTTCGTTCATGCAAGGTTTAACAGGCCAATTTTCTTGACCTTTCCCACACTTCAGAAAAATCAATATCTTTGTCTATCTTTAAATTTCAACCTTTTCCCTCACATCCACCAGGAAAACCAACAAATTAGAATGGAGGAAGATGAGAGAAAGAAAGAAAGAGATCTTACCTCCCATATAATGGCTGACCGATCATTAGATGCAGATGCCAAATATCTCCCATTATGAGAAAATTGCAAGAACCACACTTCATCTTTGTGACCTTCTAAAATCTACACAAAAAATCAGTAGAACAGATATTCATATTTAGATTTTCATATCATAACATTGGTAAAGAAGGCAAGTTCTCTATCATTTGCACTTATGATGTTTGCTATTAAAGGTCCATCTGAAACAACTTCTTTATCATTACAATAAGATTGTATATATCCAACCTCCAACCTTGCCTAGATGGAAGGACCCTAGATAGAGTGATTTAATAACATTGGGGCAATAAGAATTTGAATAAAGAAATCACCAACTGAAGAAGGTAAGGTGTAGATGGAAATACAAGCCAAGAGAAAACAAGTGAAACATTTACAGAATATGACATTACATAGAATACTTACTGTAAAAAAATTCTTAACATATTAAAATGCACATACTCTCGCTGCTTCAGGTACATACAATTACACTCGCTATGGGTGGGTCACTGCTGGGGCATATAAGTTGCAAGTCGATCAAGGGGTGAGTGCCAGGGCAAACACCTTTCGGGGTGGATTATTAGCAAGATGGAGCAATTTTGTTCTTTTCCTACTTGGAAAAACATGCATAGTGTATCAAGATCCCTCCTAATGTTATCCTTTCTACTACAAATTATATCATTCTGTCCGGTGTAAATATTTACCATCTAAAATCCTGAGTGAAACAGAAGAGTGGTAATTTTTTGATAAAGAAAAACTTTATTAGAGTAAAAGATATTGATACAAACAGGGGATCCCATTACAATAACATCTAATTACAATAAAATCTTCAATCGCTTCAGCATAAATCATTTATAGCAAAGCACCCAAATAAAACTGTCGGCAAACCAATAAGGTTGCTAAGGATTTAGCCTTATCCCAAACAACATATAATCTAAAGAAACAATCCTTGCAAATGTTTCTATTCCTTTATGACAATATTGTCCAAAGTGTGGCTAAGATGCAACAGTGCCATAAAGTATTGTGTTTGTTCTTCTTTCCAAACCCATAAAATTTAATTTGAAGGAGATCCCTAATACTTTCCGCTCAATCCAAGACTCATCAATGATATTAAATAAATCAACCCACATCCCTAATTACACTGTAGAAAGAGATAGTTGTTATCATCCTCATCCCTAAAACACATGATACACTGTTGTGGACAAAGAGTGATGGGGAAGTCTTTTTGAAATGAAGAAAGTGTGGTAAGATTATTTTGAAATGAAGAAAAGTGGTAATTAAATGATTGTTGAGAACAGAATTGAGAGCACAATGCACATCTTCACATTGGCAGAAGCATGAGCTTGAAAATCAAAGCCACACGCAAATTTTAGTTGAATCAGATTCATTGTCACAGATTTGAATAACAAAACTTGCTCCATAAAGAATAAGGAGAGAAAGTGACAACAGGTTGAGGAAAATTCTTGAAAAGTGACACCAAAAAATGAAAATTCTATAGTAAAAAAGAAGAGGAAGTATTATGTTAAATTTTTCAATATTCATCTGATTGCCCATATATTGACCCACATTTTTTCCCTTTGAAACTAATGGGCAGCCTTCTATGACCCTTTATATCACAGCCCAGCAAAGACCCGCCGCAACATCAACCCAATAACCTAGACGCAACCCTTAGCCCAACAGGTCGAATCCATTAACCACAACTTCAACAACAATGATAAGTAATAATATCTATTGAAAATAATGCATTTCACCACTAGCATATTAGACATATTCAAGTAGCTACAAGCCTACAACATCAACTTCAATGGAAAAGGCTTAATCAGATGGGTAAGCAGTAGCACACATGAAACTAGCTGCAGCTGTTTAAAAGTTTAAAAATGCGGGATGAACTAAACACCAAAATGTTTCAAACAAGCTTTGTGGATTATGCAAAGCAATATACCTCTAGTAAGCATCATGAACACAACCATCTTCAAATATCAAAAACGCCATAATTATGCTCTATTCCATTTACCATGTCATGTGTTTTACATGTGAACAAAAGACATTATTACAAAATATCAGTAAATGAACAACGATAAGCCATCATTTGACAAGGGGGTGTTTGGCAATTGGCTGTTGGCTTTTTTAGTTGGTTTGTTTGACCTGCTGGAAATGTTGGCAGTTTTTGTTGGCTTTTAAGCTAGCTTAAAAAGCTAGCTGTTTGTGGAGATGTTTGGCAAATTTGAATATTGGTTGTTGGCTGTTTATTAGAGAAAAAGTGGGCCAACAAGCCAAAAGTCAACCCAAAAAGCTAGCTGAAGCAGCTTTTTCATTTTGGCCTAAAAGCCAGCTTTTCAGCTGCTTTAAAAGCCATTTACCGAACACTTTTTTTGGCTGTTTGACCAACCAACAATCCAAAAGCCAAAAGCCAATCAAAAAGCTAAGCCAAAAGCCAATTGCCAAACACTCCCAAGATCTTTCAATCTAACCCCTTGGCTTCCCTACTAAAAGTAGCTATAATTAACACAAAAAGTGTTAATAATCAAACTATCTTTTGTGTAAAAGCTCTAAAGCATTCCATTGCCTTGATGCCACTTTGTGGCTTTTACATCAGTGCTACCAAACCTCACATTTTAATTAAAAAGTTATTTCTGATTAACCTTTGATTCAAACATCATCTGCAACTTCACATTAATAAGAAACACAATTGATTAAACGATCCATTTTATTAAATTTTTCTGTAAGTAGAAAAAAGGTATAGTTATTGTAAATTAAGACCCCTAAAGTAGGGATATAAGTAGATGACGATATTAATGTGAAGTTAATAGAAAAGGTGTACCGAGAAGTTTTAAAAAGATAAACAACGGAATGAATGCATGAGTTCATGCAAGCATAAGGACAGTCAGAGTTTTTGAAATTGCAATTCAAATCCTAGAAACATACATTAAGTTATTCAATGATAAACATAGTAGAATATGATATGAAGGGAAGTAAAAAGGTGTACCACGAAGTTATTGATTGGAATTCCAATCATAGAATCATACATTCAAATATATGGTGACGAAGTTATTCAAAGATATGCATTGTCAAATACCACCTATTCAAAGGATAAACAACTACTTTTTAAAAATGGAATTCTATTTTGGTATATTGATTATACATGTTTCTAAAATCTCGTAATTCCAAATCCATTTGAAAATCAAATTTTGAGAGCATAGAATACACAAGAGAACCATAATTTTAATTTTTCAATGAACAGACAACCAAATGTAGCTAGAATATGCATGACTATGAAGTAATGGTAAAGGTGAAGCAAGTGGGAGAAAAATAAATTCCAACCTGCAAAGTACGACTAGGAATATTATCTCGTCCACAATGATGGTCAACATACAATGACATCTCCGAGTCTGAAGAGTTGTGAAATATGCAAGCGCCACGCTGCAAATTCAAGGCCTGTTCCACTAGAGATTCCAGCCTTCTAGCAGGTACCATTATTGCTGGAGGAAGCAGTTTCTGCAGCTCATCAAGAACTTCGGAGCGCAATTTGGCTTTCAGTGAGTCCTTTGGAACAAAGCCCTTTTGACTCTGCGGGTAGTAAAGAATAGAAGAAGAAAGTTCATGTACTCTACTTGTCTTAATTTGTAGAGGTGATATTTCAGTCCTCAATGTATTTAAAGCTTCCATAGTTTTTCCATCATCTAAAAGCTCAAAAAACTTCTGTTCCAAGATTAAAAACTTGGCTGATTTTAATATAGTCAGATCATCTAAACCAATGTTTTGCAATATCACAACACTTTCATTCCAATTCCCATTAAGAACATGCTGCATAAGCAGATTTACTGATGTTGAGTGCAATGGTATACCAGATTCTTCCTCAAGACACGCACCGCTACGTTCATAACCGAGCGCATATAATGCACTAGCTATTAGTCGAACAAATTCGAGCTTTTTTATAACACCTCTTGAACCAATCACTTCTTCTTCCCCTTGGCATTGTATCGGTCGGGCCATCAAATCCCTCAAAGAGCCAGCAGCTACGGTTTCTTCAGCTGTTAAGCCACTCGAAAGACTGCTTGATCCTGAACAAGATAATCTCAGCCGCTTTGAGGGTGGTTGTCCATTCTCTTCACCTCCCATGAAAAGCACAAGTCAGCCCATACATATACCTGAAGTACAACCTATTTGAACCAAACGTTGTTGCAAACTTGTTACCCCTGTGTAATGCAAGCTTTAAACAGTTGATAAATGAACATCAACCATTGCATCTTTCCCCCTTTTAAAGAGAGTTTAAAAACAAAATGAACTTTGAAGACATGCAAAATGAGAATAACACATACACCATGTTCATAAAACAACAAAAACAATACCAAAGGTTTAATCATAAAAGATTGGGATTGGCAACATGAACCAATAAATCGTCTACAATGATTTTCCACCTGGATTGTTCTTATTCATTCATAGATTTTTGGTTCATGATCATGGAATGTGACTAGGTTTTATTGAATTGATTGTCGCAAAAATATATCATGTTCATAAAAAAATTAGTGCAGCTATAATAATGCACAAGAAAATGTATCAAACGAAGCCAAAGGTTTAAGGTATCACCAAAATTATAATCACTGACAATCAGATGGAGCTTATAAAAAAATTTGCCAAGTCTCTACAAAGAAAAAGCTATCTTGCTGAAAAAAAATCATAAAAGCTAATCCTATTTAAGATATAGTCATACAAATACAAGATCCTCTCATCACATTTCATAAACTTCCCATCTAAGTTAAGCATTTTCATGTTGCAACCTTCAATCAAAGTTTAGCATATACCATCTCTTAAACAAATGAATGACAACAATTCAATATATGCCACAACAGCAATGCCGAAGCAAATATCCCAAAAGATCAGAGTCGGCATATAGTGGTTGTCTACATAATATCATTCTCCATTTATTCTGATTATCTATCATCTCAACCCTTAAATAGTAATAAGCAAATCCTAATTCTTATAGCTAACAAAATTAAGGGATTAAAAAGTGGAACTAATTATCACTCAAAATACTTCCATTTTCAGACCCTGACCACCTCCATTAGAAGGATCATGGCACTAAATGAGGCAATTGAACCTTTATTCAGCCAGACTTCAATCAGGCTTCCTTGAGTGCCTGAGCTTAGGGCTTTAATGAGTTATTAAGTTTTCTATCAAATCCAAATCAAAAATCAGGATAAATGTTCCTAAAATCTATCATATTATGACTGCTCATCCAACAATGATCCACCAAATAACATATATATATTGACTTCAAAGAATAATAACAGCATAAAGATTCACACTTTCAAGTGCCCATTTAACAACCTATCAACCCAATAAAAAGACAATAACTATGAATTTTCCCATTAAAATTATGCCGAATCATACATAAATAATTAAATTTGAAGTACTAAAGATAATCAGTTAATCTAGATGACCATATGCAAAAACCCTAATTTGGGGTTACCAATTAGAAATTATAACACTAACTCACAAAATAAAATTAGCTCACAATTTCTCACCAATCAAGAAATGAAATAAATCCAACCCAGTAACAAATTCACAATTGAATCAATAAATTGAGGGATCAAGAAGATGGGTAAATTGAACAAAGAATCGGCAAATGGGAAGACAATATTATTGTTTTGAAAGTTTTGGGGGTTTCTAAAGAAGTGATTGTTTTTATTTTTATTATTATATAAAGAAAAGCAAACCAACCTAGGGAGAAGCAGAGACAAGGAGAGAAAGACACGATAGATCAAAGGATGAGGGTTTGCTTTGTTTTGCTTTGCAAATGTATGTATGTAACTTGTATAGTTGTATTTCTTGTATTCTCAATGCCAAAATAAAAATGAGAATTTTTGTGTGTGTTTCATTTTGGATAATTGACTTGAAGTCACTTGTGTGAGGTAGATATCTACTTTCTCCGTTCTGAATTACTTGCTACCATTGTATGGGCACGGAGATTAAGAAGTTACTGTACAATGATGAGCTGTAGGTGGAAAGTTGTTTTTTTAGAATTTTTTAATATTATTTGTTGAAAAATGAAAAAGAAAAATAGGAGTAATTAGATATAGAGTAGAATAAAAATAGGAGTAGGTATAACTTTAAATGATTGGTTTTTTACTAAAAAAAGAAATGTAACAAGTAATATGAAATTTCCCAAAATGGAAAATGTAGGGAGTATTATGGAACGAATGAAGTATATCTATAAATGACATAAAAGATTTATGAGATTAGATGGAATAATAAAATAAGATTAAATTTTTATATGTCAGTTCAGGTAAATACGACCCACAACATAAAATAGCCAATTGTATGACATGTGTAGATAAGGGTATTCATTAGAGGGTATCCGACATTTCGGAAACCCGAAAAGTTGGATACCCGGTTAGTCAAGTACCATTTTATCGGCCCGTTTCCTGGCCAACTTGTTTGGGTACCTAAAATCCGGTTGCGTTTGTGATATAAAGTAAAGCAACTAAAATTGTTAAAAAATTAATAAATATATGCAATCAAATTGATTTAATTTCAAAAAGAAGATGGGAAGCAATGAAAACATGATATATTTGCTTCAGTGATCAAAGAACAACAAAACACAAAATGAAAGGCGCAAAACCCTAAGAATGCAAAACACGAACAATGAAAAACATAGAATGAAGAATCAAAATAGAATTAAGAGTGAAAGTAAGAATGAAAAATGCGGAGGATGTTACAAAATGTACTTTAATTTATAAATATACAATAAATTAAAATACAAAGTTGTGATAGAAAAGATAAATTACATATGACGATCAAGCCTTGCTTATGTACACCACCGAGATCTCCGATACACCAAACTTTAATACGATCAAAGTAACTAGAAGATTTTGTGGGAACTTGATATAAATTTAGGCGAGATGCTCTTTCCTAAAACGTTATTTCCTCCCTACCACGGTGCTTGGGAATCAACCGGAAATACGTTCTGAGATACAAAGAATTACACCAATTTCCTAGCACAAGGATATTGGAATGACACAAGAGTAACTTAAATGGAAGGCAATATGGAAAACACAAACAAGGATTGCAAGTTCTTGATTGAAAATGCATAAGAAGAGAAGAAATCAGAAATATGGATATTATGGATATGTTAAACAACACACAAGCATTCTGTATTTATAGAATAGCTCACACCACTTCATGAAACAAGATGTTGCTCCATGAAACGCTAGGTTGATCCGTGAAACACGAGATCGATTCACGAACCGATATCGCTCTTCACTCAACCCATATAACCCAAGGAACACGGCTAATATTAACCATATTAACCGTAGGAAGTTATAATATAAGCACCAAAACGAACCAGAACAAAGCACGAAACAAGCCCGAAAAAACCAGGCACTCGCGGGCCGCGACCTCAAGGTCAATTTTTCCAGAATCTTTTTTCCATATTTTCGCGAGCCGTGATCCAGTATACGTGCCGTGACTTATATGTTTTGACTAAAACATATATTTTACATCCTTGAGATTATATACATTAATTTAATTAAATTATTAATTTAATTAAATTAATTAAATCATTTTCGATGTCCACTATACAGTCTAAATTCCAACAATCCTCCCCCATTTAGAGTGTATAATGCTTTTCTTCTTCAGCAAACCATTATGACCAACCCATTTCATGCATGAATGCCAATGTCCTTCCGGATTGAATTGACACCTAGTACCACGCATCTTTACAATTGATCATATCCCCTAATGTCCTTCCGGATTGAATTAAGCAGATATATCCAACCAATTGAAGGAGTAGTACACACGAAATAATTCATTAATCTTATATCCTTGACACGTTAAAGGCCATGTGTCCATATCTATTCATAAGTTCATTGAAATCATAAGTATGCCCCTTGATTTCCTTAAGACGGCCAAATCTTGAACTTATATAGGTAGCTTCTCCCTAATATACCGTGCTTTCGTGAATAAAGCACTCAATCTAGAGATCTTCATAACTCTAGAAATGGAGACTTCGAGGAACGACTCTACTACCACGTTTTTAACATCACGAACAAAGCAATTAAAGGGTCTCAAAATTGCTTCCCAACATCTGATGAGCGATTAATCCACATTGAATTCAAGACTAGATGTTTCTTCTAGCGTCGAATTGGGTTTCGCTCATGGTGTTGAAGATGGGCATAAACCAATTCCTTGAACCATAAGATCAAAGGAATTCCTACTCAATGGCTTAGTAAATTGATCCGCCATATTGAGTTTAGTATTAACATAGTCAACGGAAATGACCCTTCCCTTGATAAGTGCACGCACAAGACTATGTCTTAGTGCTATATGCCTTGACTTACCATTGTATGTTTGACTATACGCTATGTTCAAAGCCGAATCACTATCACAATGGATAGCTACCGGTGAGATTGGCTTAACCAACAGAGGAATCTCATACATGAGATCTCTTAACCATTCTGCTTCCTTGCTAGCAGATGCTAAAGCAATAAACTCAGAACACATCGTAGAATCAGCAACACATGTTTGTTTCTTAGACGCCCAAGAGATGGCACCTCCCCCAAACAAGAAAACCCATCCACTTGTAGAAGAATTATTTTCTTTATTGGATGCCCAAATTGCATCAAAATATCCTTCCAAAACAGGAGGATCTCCACGATAATACAATCCATAATCCTTGGTTTTAATTAAGTCTCTAAGTACTCTTCTAACAGCTCTCCAATGGGTAGGACCAGGTTTTTGAGTAAACCTACTTAATTGACCCACTGCAAAAGCTATATCTGGCCTTGTACAGGTCATAGCATACATCAAAGATCCAATGACCTTTGAGTATTCCAATTGAGAAATCGCTTCACCTTCATAAGGTAATAACTTCTCGCATGGATCCATGGGAGTGGAGATAGGAGCTTTCTCAAGCGTATTAAACCGTTTGAGAATCTTCTCAATATAATGAGATTGGTTTAACATAAGACCTCCTTTATGACGTAATATCTTAATACCTAAGATCACATCGGCCTCCCCCAAATCTTTCATAGAGAAAGACTTTGACAAAAATTCTTTTGTCATTTCCACTTGCTCTATATTTGTACCAAATATGAGCATGTCATCGACATAAAGGCAAATGATAACCCCATGTCCTTTATTATCGAATTTGCTATAAACACACTTATCGGCCTCATTGACAAAAAAACCAAAAGACAATATCGTGTCATCAAACTTTTGATGCCACTGCTTAGGTGCTTGTTTAAGTCCATAAAGAGACTTAACCAATTTACACACCTTCTTTTCTTGTCCTTTAACAATAAACCCTTCGGGTTGTCTAATGTACACTTCCTCCTCCAGATCACCATAAAGGAATGCCGTTTTGACATCCATTTGATGAATCAACAAATTGTGGATAGAAGCTAAGGCTATCAAGACTCGAATAGTCGTAGTTCTAGCAACCAGTGCATACGTATCAAAATAATCAATACCTTTCTTTTGTCTAAAGCCTTGCACCACTAATCTTGCTTTAAACCGAATCACGGACCCATCGGGTCTACGTTTAACCGTAAAAATCCATTTACTTCCAAGCGGAGTACAACTTGGAGGTAGGTCGGTTAAGACCCAGGTGTTATTCCCCATGATGGAATCCATTTCATCATTAATGGCTTCTTCCCAAAAAGCCTTATCACGAGAAGACATTGCTTCTTCGTAAGTAGATGGATTGTCCTCCACATTTAAACAATAAAGTGTGGATGTACAAAGAGAGTCTCTTGTACCCTCTACTAAGTAGACTTGAAAATCTGGACCAAACGATTTGGCAATCCTTCCTCTCTTACTTTTCCTTATAGAAATCTCTACATGTTCATCATTTGATGGAACATGTTGAGTATCAAGTTGATCTTCATCAACTTCTTGAACATCGGTACTAAATTGTAGGTCTTTAGGCCTACCAATTGATGAAAATCGAGTCTCATCAAAAATAGCATCTCTAGACTCAATTATCGAATTAATCGATATGTAGTCATTAGGTTCTATTACATAAAACTTATAGGTATGACTATGATGTGCATAGCCAACAAAGATACAATCGAAACCTCTTTCACCAAGTTTCTTTCTTTTATTACCGGGCACTCTTACAATTGCCCTACATCCCCAAACTCGAAGATAACTCAAGTTTGGTTTCCTCTTGTACCATAGTTCATAAGGAATAACCTTTTTCCCTTTAGTGGGAACCCGGTTAAGGATGTGACATGCGGTTAACATCGCTTCACCCCAAAATCCTTCACTCAATCTCGAGTAGGATAACATCGAATTAACCATTTCTTGTAAAGTCCGATTTTTCCTTTCGGCTACACCATTTGATTGTGGTGAATAACCCGCCGTAGTTTCATGGACAATTCCCATTTCTTGGAAATAACTAGGTTTATAATATTCCCCTTCTTTATCCGTTCTAAGTCGTTTGACCTTAGAATCTAATTGTACTTCAACTTCATTCTTAAATATTTTAAACATATTTAAGGCCTCATCTTTAGAATGCAAAAGATACACATAACAAAATCTATAATAATCATCAATAAATGTGATCATATACTTTTTGTTACCTAAAGATGGAGTACTATGAAAATCACACAAATCACTATGGATCAAATCAAGAATGTTAGAAGATCTTTCTACTTTCCTAAAAGGATTTCTAGTGATTTTATTTAACATGCAAGTACTACACTTTTGTTTATCAACCACAAACATAGGAAGAATATCTAATTTAACCATATATATCATATTATCATAATTTACATGACATAATCTATTGTGCCATAAATCATACATATGTACATTTTTATCATAAACATGAAATATACTATCATCCATACATGACTTAATAGAAAGTTTAAACAGATTACAAGTTAGATAACATCTACCAATAAATACACCACCCCTACTAATTACACATCGATCGGATTCAAATACTAATTTATATCCCATGCGATTCAAGGTTAGCCCCGACACTAGGTTCCTTGCAATCTTAGGAGCAAACATCACTTCCTTCAAAGTTAGAAGATTTCCCGAAGTGAAATGTAGATCAACCGATCCTTTTCCAAGAATTTGAATAGAAGAATTATTTCCCATATAGAGAAACTCAACACCATCATACTTGTGAAAGGTCTTAAACCATCTCCTATCCATGCAAACATGCCTAGAGGCACCCGAATCCATGTACCATGAATCATCCTGCACACAACAAATATTATTATTTGTTCCATTTAAATCCAAATTGGAATTAAATTTAATTAATTGTGAGGAAGTACCTTCATTCACGGAATCTTGGCTTGTAGAAGCCTTACCCTTGTTACCATTCTTTTTCTTGAAAAGAAAACAATCCTTCTTTCGATGACCCGGTTTTCCACAAAACCAACACCCATCAACCGTATGCTTCTTAGAGGATTTAGTAGATTTTCCCTTGAAAGAATTGGAACCCCTTTTCTTATTCTTAACAGATTTTGTCTTGTTAGAATTTTCACCCACCATGTTAATGGTTGGTACCGAGGAGGGATCCTTAACCTTTTCTTGCTCACGAATCCCAACTTCTATGAGAAGATGGGTGGCAAGTTGGGTAAGATCGATTTCCTCCTTTTTATGCTTTAGGGTATTCCTAACAGCTTTCCATGATGGTGGCAACTTATCAATAATACTTGAAACAACAAAGAGTTCATCCATATTTATATTATGCCTTTTAAGATTATCATACATACGTTGAATCTCATAGAATTGTTCCATAATAGGGCGAGCATCATCAAATTTAAAATTATTGAAATTACTTACAAGAAACTTCTTGCTTGATGCATCTTCCGCCATATATTTAGTTTCAAGTGAAGACCACATTTCTTTTACAGAATCAACATTTTGGTAAACATCAAAGAGAGTATCACTCATACCATTAAGGATGTGTCACCTACATATAAAGTCATCATTGTCCCATTTACTTCTAGCACGGGTATCCTCCGGAGTCTCATCCTCCTTTTCACTAGGCCTTGGTGTACTTATCACATAAGCAACATTCAATGTAGTTAATAAGAAAAGCATTTTCTTTTGCCATCTCCTAAATTCATTGCCTACATAATCCAATTTCACAAAATTGGTTGTTAAATCCTTGATACTTGTCATAATGTAATTCAAGAGAAAAGATAACGTTTTAGTTTGTTACAAAATGTACTTTAATTTATAAATATACAATAAATTAAAATACAAAGTTGTGATAGAAAAGACAAATTACATATGACGATCAAGCCTTGCTTATGTACACCACTGAGATCTCCGATACACCAAACTTTAATACGATCAAAGTAACTAGAAGATTTTGTGGGAACTTGATATAAATTTAGGCGAGATGCTCTTTCCTAAAACGTTATTTCCTCCCTACCACGGTGCTTGGGAATCAACCGGAAATACGTTCTGAGATACAAAGAATTACACCAATTTCCTAGCACAAGGATATTGGAATGACACAAGAGTAACTTAAATGGAAGGCAATATGGAAAACACAAACAAGGATTGCAAGTTCTTGATTGAAAATTGGTAGATGCGCGCGGAACCGTAGGTTGTTGATCGTTTAGCTAGGTCCGGTCTACACAATTAATTTTGTTCGCCTTAAATAACCCTAATGACTAGCATTAGCGGTAAGTAAGGGGTCGATCCACAGGGAAATGTTTTGGTCAAAAAGAGTTTAAATGACAAGAAAGATTTATGGTTTTTGAGTTTTGTAGCGACAACAAATTTCCAATTTCAAGTTTAAACAATAGATAAAAAGACTAGAGTTTGGGGATTTTAGCTTCTTAGATTGCTAAAGGGATGGGTTGAAAATATGTTTTTAACCATTGTATGATAAGAAAAGTCTTTCTAATTTAGCTCCACAACTTCTGGGTATAGGAACTATATAGTCACTAATATGGTTTAGGAGATTCGGCTTCTGGGCGTATAACTCGACCATACTAACAACTTTCTAATACATGCTCTTGACCTCCAATTTATGTTAAAAAAAGAAAGAATCATACAAGATAGGCATGGTTCATCATCCTAAGGACGGGCTAAGCCTCAAAGGAATCCTAATAAAGTTAGCTTCTGGGCTACTCATTACTAGCATGAATTCATATTTCCCAAGCATTCAAACATTCAAGCAACATAAATTGTCCATGTATGGAAATTGAAATGGACTTCCGATTCCTTACCATGGAACTCACATATTCCTTTATGTACATATTCATGATCAACCCATTACCCCATAAGCAAAATAATTAGCTAACTACATCCCCAAACTCTAGAAAGTAGACTACTCACTCATGTTTAATATTGACATAGACACATAAAATATCATCATATTCCTAGAACAAACAACAACAAAGAAGAAAATTAAGTTAAAGAGACTTACTACCCTCAACTAAGGAGGGGGATGACAATCACACAAATGAACAAGATCTTTCAATATTCAAACCCACAATTTCTGGAAAATATTTGATGAATTACCAAAGGAAAGTTACTACAACTACTAGTGTTTAGCTACAATATTACAATCCAATTACTTGACTAAAGTACCAAATGAAAGTGTTTAAGTGGAAAAACTACTACAAGTTTCTGGAATAGATTAGTGTTTAAGCATACAATGAACTAACAAACTTAGAAAGAAGAGAGAATAGAGTAAGGTTCAGCTTGTGTTCTGAAAATGGTGTGTCTTCCCTTGAGAACCTTGGGGTATTTATAGGCAATTTCAAGTGCTCATCCACTTGCCTTCATGATGATTGTAGAGATGGTCCAACAAGCAACCTTCTCCATCATTAGAACCAGATGCACAGGAGTAGTAAGTCTGAAGCACGCAAGGGGAAAGATTGGAGGAAGCTTGAGGCAAGAAATCACGGGCCAAAAAGCAAACAGTGATCTGCAGACCTGAAACAGTCTGGTCGACTGGTCCTGGTCGACCAGTCGACTGGTTTGTACCTGATGCGCACTGCGTCTTTGAAATGCCATAACTTGGTCGTTTCTTATCGGATTCGGGCATGTAACCAGTCGTTTCGAAGCTAACGGACCCAAGTTTAATCTCCATTAAAAATATCTATCAAATTCCAAGTGTGTTGAAAGATATGATCATTATAAGTGGACCCTTTTGCATTTGATGATCGAAAAATGTAGCATTTCTTTGGTTAACCTTCTTTTAATTAATGTGACTTCCCTTTAGTCACCAACTTAGTTCATAAGGTCACCAAGCCTCCGAGACTAAGACAATAAATATAATTAGTGCTTGTGATGGCTCGAATACCTGCAAAAATTGACAAAACAACAAACACTACACCAAAAGAGTAATATCTTCGAAAATAAGCATAAATTGACTAAATCAGAAGAATAAAGCATAAGGATGGCATAATATGAGTGAAAATTAGGGGATAAAATGTACATAAATCATGCGTATCAAAAATGCATAAGAAGAGAAGAAATCAGAAATATGGATATTATGGATATGTTAAACAACACACAAGCATTCTGTATTTATAGAATAGCTCACACCACTTCATGAAACAAGATGTTGCTCCATGAAACGCTAGGTTGATCCGTGAAACACGAGATCGATTCACGAACCGATATCGCTCTTCACTCAACCCATATAACCCAAGGAACACGGCTAATATTAACCATATTAACCGTAGGAAGTTATAATATAACCACCAAAACGAACCAAAACAAAGCACGAAACAAGCCCGGAAAAACCAGGCACTCGCGGGCCGCGACCTCAAGGTCAATTTTTCCAGAATCTTTTTTCCATATTTTCGCGAGCCGTGATCCAGTATACGTGCCGTGACTTATATGTTTTGACTAAAACATATATTTTACATCCTTGAGATTATATACATTAATTTAATTAAATTATTAATTAAATTTAATTAATTAAATCATTTCCGATGTCCACTATACATTCTAAATTCCAACAGAGGAAGCATGAGACTTAAGTATTCCGTTATGGGATTATTTTGATGATGTGGATTAGTGATCAGAGGGCATCCGATTTTGATGAGAGATTGGTTTGGGTGGAGTATTTTGGTACACCAAGTCTTCTGAGAGGCGATCTCTCTAACAGACGTCTATCAGGCTCTGTCCAATAAAGCTTATGCATACTATTACTCTACATTTCCTTTTTGGGTAGATCTAATCAGAGATGGTCTCTCACAAGAATTTGTGATTTTGGTATTTATACTTATGGTGTAAGGAAAACCTTAAAGAGTATTGGAGGTATATGGGGTCCAGTAATTGGTGTGATAGTAATACGCAGAAAATGACGTGCCTAACACAAGCTTGGATGCTTTAGAACTAAGGTGCAAATGCTAATCGATTATAATATTTTCACTTCAACCTGAAGCAAATGGGCATGAGAGATGGTTGAAGGAGTCAAGGTGGGGGGGAGACTTTGGAGATATCAATGGGTAGATTGATAGACCAAGGAGGGAGATGGGTTTGGAGGAACTGACTCAATGTACGTCCCAGTTAAGGGGGTTGGATTTAGTTATGGCTGAAGGGGTATGAATAAGGCAGGAATACGAGGTGATGTTGAATTGGGATTGATGGAGTAGAAAAAACAAAGGATGTATATCCGGTTGTGGAGACAGTGAGAGGGGAGGGCTTATAAAGCGAGAGGCTGAGGGGTTAAAGGTTGTTGAAAGGGAGGCTTGTATGAAAGAGCTAGGGTCCAGTTGTATGGGTCCTACTGTGCATAAGCTGGCTTTTGTTGTAAAACAGCCCACAATGATTGAGGCAACTAATATGGTTAAATGTTGTTGGAAAACAAATGTGGTTATTTAAGATGTAAAGGATACATCGATGTAATAATTAAAGAGTGTGCTAGGAGAGTCTCTATAAAAGGGAAGAATGTGGTGTGTTAGGGATGCTTCTAGGGGGCCTGTAGGGATAAGAAGGTTTTGGAGAAGGGCGTTCATTAGGTTAGTCAAAACTGGTGATAAGATGGATGATGGTAAGTGTTTTTTAGCTCCTGTATATGAATATGTTTACGTAAGCTACTAGGCAGTTGATACTGTGGCTACTGGGCTTAACATTGTGGGGGGCTGTGAGGGGGTGGATTTAGATGTGCAAGTTGAGGCGTCCGATGTAGTAGGGGTGATAGAAGGATCAATGGCTATAACAAAACGGATAGAGAACACTTCGTTAAATACAAAATCTGAAAAGGGGTAGAAAAAAGAAGATTCAACATGAGATAGGGCACGTTGATATGAATATGAGTGATAGCTCCAAAGAAGCTGAGGAGACAAGGAGGATGGCAAAGCTTCTTGGTGTCTCAACTATGGATGAGAGTGGTGTTCTTGCGGAATTACAACGCTCCAAGCGCATACAACTACTAGAGAGGTCTGCTCCTTAGCATATAAGTCAGCTACTGGGTTTAGGTTGTTGCTGGTCTGCTGGGATATTGTAGGTGGAGTGTATGTTGGCTGCTATAGTGGGCTGGTATGTTTGTTGGTTTTCATGTTGGTGTGCTGACTGATGTTGTGTTGGTGATGTGTTGTTGTTGTGCTACAACTATCTTGATATGTTGTGGGGCGGCTGCGGTTGTTGACATGGTGTAGATTATGGCTCTAGTCTAGGTAATTTATGATGTTTTTTTTGTTGTGGTGGTGTTTTTGGTGTTTCCTTTTTAGGAGTTTATACGTTTTTAAGCATAGTTCACTACTATGTTTAGGTGGCCTGTTACAGTTTGGGGCATATGTGTAAAGTCTTTTTCTTTTTCCGATGTTTTTTTATGCCGATTGTCATAGTCTCTTCTATTTTAGTGTTTTGTTTCATCTTCCTTTATGATATACATCGAAATTTTCACAAAAAAAAACAAAATTAAACATAAAAAAGCACAAAAATATCGAGAACAAGATGAAGAATATACGGTGATCTTTGAGTCTGGAAAGTAAAGGAGATCAAAGATGAGGGTGAGAACTAAGAAGATGAAGTCAGCAAAACCAACGAAGAAGTAGTTCAAGTAAGGAAGGGAAAGAGAAAATGAGACATGAAAAGTCAGAAAAGAACTGGGTTTGCGGCTTGCCCTAAAAAATGAAGTTAGATAGTCTACACTCATAGTATAGATGCAACCGTTTGAAAAGAAAACCTTAAAAACATAATTGTTTCTTTTTAAAGCGGGTCAATCCGGTACATGCTGAAATTTAATTGAGGCCCATGACCCGACCCGCTTAAGGTGGGTTAGTCGGGTACCTAACCCGTAGGTTACAATTATTTTAGAAATTGACCTGACATTTATATTATGGGTCAGCGAATCGATGGCTTGGGTCAAATAGGTCAGGTTTTTTTGAATAACCCTATGTGTATAGTGTGTGGACTATCCACAATATTTAGTATCTACTATGTAGCCGGTAGCCCACGTGTCAATGTATTGATTGTGTATAAATTAATTTTAAAGTTTTCAAAAATCTAAATTTGTGCTCATATTATGAGCTATGATACGAGTGTCATAATGAAACCATTGATATTTTTCCATAAATTTTTCAATAAGTGACTCAAATATTACGTGGATGTTGATTCGAGACTTGAATGTGTATGAAGATCCAAAAAGCAGCCATAAAACGATACATCTAGAGAAATGTGGATTCTTGTGCTCACATGAGCACAATGGCTAATTCGAATGAATGTATAGCTTTCTTGTTCGAGCAATTTATAGCTGGACTAACTATTACCTATTATAGTTGGTAGTGCTTGAAAAAGCATGAGCCTTTTGTTTTGTGTATGTGGAGTATAAAAATACCGAATATTCAATTTTAGTTATTCAATTTTCAAATATCGGATTAATTCAGATTGATATTTTTAAATTCTCTTCCCTTGTTAGATGTGAATTGTTTCAAAACTTTTACCATCACCCATCCTTTTATTTTCTCATCTTTTTTTTTTTTTTTGAACTCTATTTTGTTTGTTTTTCATCTTCAATATTTTCTTAGGAAAATTTACCTAGAATAATCCAATCTATTCGTGACTTTCCTACAATAATCCTACCTATTGATTAACCATAAATAATCCCAATATTGAGGAGTATTTTTCTAGAGTAAACCCGGTGACCGGATGGCTTGCTATAGCAAGTTTTATTTTTTTAAGAAAAAGATAATTTAAATAAAATGTCGAAAAAATGTTTAAAAAATGTCCAACAAAAATTTATGAAATTTTTTAGTAATTAGAAAATTTATGTAAAATTTCATAATTTTTCTTTGATTTAAAATTATTTTTCAGTGTACTTTTTTGGTAAATTACCTACTATAGCAGATCATCGGAAAACCCAAGTTAACTTTAGGCAAATACCCCTTAAAGTTGAGATTATTCATGGTTAATCAATAGGTGAGATTATTATAGAAAAATCATAAATTGATTGAATTATTCTAGATAATTATTTTTTTATTTTTTTATTTTTTTATCTTCTTAAATGTTTACCTTTGAAAGTCTAAAACTAATAATCCACCGTTTGCTCTAGCTCAAAACATATCTTTTTAATTGATGATACAAAATTTTAGTTTAGATAAATATAATTGTAAACATAGGTACTAAGACACACCTTTATTTAAGGAGCTAATACAATTAAAAATCCACATTCAATCGTACTCCCTCCGTTCCTTTTTGATGTTCCTATTTGGGTTTTTCACCAAGATTAAGAAAAATAGAATCTTTGGTAGTAGTAGGTATTATTTTAATTATATAGTAGTGGAAAGTAATTATTGTGTTGAAAGTATGAGAGGAAAAATAATTATATAATAGTGTAATGTAATGATTGTATTGGAAGCATGAGAGAGAAAATAATTAAATAGTAGTGTGAAGTAAGAAAAGTGGGGTTTTAAGGGGTAAAAGTGGAATGAAAACTTTCCAAAAACAGAAAGTATTCTAAAGTGGAAAAACTTATGAAACTACCCATTTTAGTAAGGTGGAAAAACAAAAAGGAACGGAGGGAGTATTTAGTTGAAAGTAATAATTTTTTAATTGAGTAAACTACAAGGAAACCTCCCCAAATCAAGAAAGGAAGAGGTGTAGGGGAAGTGCTCACATGATTTGACTAACATTGAAAAATTACCCACTATCCATTCGAGGTGAACCAATTGACTTAATTAATAACAGGAGTATTTTCTTATTCAATAGGAGTAATAAATATAATCCAAATGAATGCATCATTTGATTCATAACTAGTTTGCTTATAATTCTTGCAACAAGTTGTTATGAAAGCCATATTTTGTAAAAAAAAAACTCAACTAATTGTTGAGTGAACAATTGCTAAATGTTCCCCTATAAGAATAAAATACAATCTATTGCCATCGGCATTCAATTTAAATCAAAGATTGAACCATATTCAGAACCGCAAATAAACTTTCCCCTCACAAGTCTCCTCCTTATTATACATGATAATGAGAAGAAATCAAAAAGGTTAAAACATTCTCATTACGAACTCCACGTAGCTAGTGTTTTACAAAAATCTCGAGCCAATCTATATCTATAGCAAAAAGAAGTATAGAAGTTGCGATTGGAAAACCAAAATGGGGCGGCATCCAAAATAGGTTTGTAAATGCAAATATAAGTTTGGAGACACAATTTCAAGACAGCGTATGACGTAACCACACTTAATGTACATGAAAGATACCAAATATAAAGAACAAAGGAAAACCGGTCCAAAAAATAAAATAGAAGAAGAAGAAGAATACATCACGAAGACTCGAAGATACAGCTTCTCAGAAAAAAGAGTAAACTCAAAGTAGTGCCAGATTTCCAAAACAGATGTTTCACTCCCTATTAAGAATCAGTGAATCACCTATAGTAGAACTTTCAAAGGATAGCTAACTAGAATTTTCTGCTAGGCGATATAATGTAATTTCCTGTTGCTTGAAATACCGACGATCTTCTTCATCAACAAGAACAAGATTGACATAGTATTTGACGCTAAATTTGTTGTTGATGTTGCGATGTGTAGGAGTCAACTCATACGGACTTAGGAAGAGTCTAATAGGAATTGATTCCCCTGTAGAGGCAATAAGTGAAGATTAACCAAAGAATACAGTAATAGTAGTAAAAGATACTATTGAATCTCCAAAACATTAGATGGTGTATCATATCAATTGCACAGATGGAAGAAGACTGATTGTTTATCTTTTAAGACCATTATTTTAGGGGAGGGACATTTGCATAAAGTCACATTAAAGGGCCAGAGGCAAGCATGTAAGATCCCAAAAAAGGTATTCCATGTGGTGAGCATAATGGACTGTATTAAAATGGCTCGTAGAATTATGAACACTTAATAATATTATGTGAAGGTGCAAATGATTGATCAATCGGAAACAACCACTTGTCATCACTAATAGTATTGTCGCATATATACGACCCCTCAAATTCCCCTACGAGGGATCCACTAAATTATAGCATTGATGGAAGAACATAAGAAATTTCTTATTGGTTGGAATTGATGAAGGAGATGATAATGAAAATATAATGTACATATCAGTATTCCTGATAAGATTTTGCGGTGATTTGCATGTCAGTATGTAAGACAAACTATGCACATTTTATGCTGAAGTGTGGAGGTATATTTTTAAAATTTTTAGACATCAATAAGCCAGTATAGAAAATCTTAGAGAGGAAGCAATTCGCAATTCAAATGAGCAAGAGTTGTATGCATAAGAGTTCTCAGTTTTTTAGTAGTAACACTTCCTCAACAACACTGACTCTTTGTTAACTAGACTTGGAGTAACTATTCAGTTTGGACATGGAGGTTATTGCAAAGTTTTTGAAATGGATTGAGACAACTCCTATTTTAGCAGCTTAATTAATAGTGATTAATTAAGTTAATTTGGGTATTAAATTTTAAGTATGCTATTTTATTAGGACTCAGAATGATATTTTCTTATTTAAGAATATCAGCCGTATTAAATTTGGGACAAAAATAAGTTATATGATGAAAATCGGATAAAAGAAAAACGATTAAAATATAGAGTGTCATGAGATGACACCTAAGCCATGTATGTGTCATGTGTAGGTGATTAAGTGTCATTTTGCTTATGACTCATCACCCATTTATTCAGGTTTCAAAGGATTGAAGAATCACTATTTTTATTCATCATTTCATATCTTCATTTTTGAAGAAACAAAATTACAATAATTATGCTCCAGAACAAGGTTTATGCCGTGTGTTCATGACCATTTTTGAGCTAGTTCTGGACATTTCTGGGTTCTGGAGTCTTCATAAGAATTGTAGAGCTCCGTGTCGCGGTCGCGTGGGTACTTAAATCGCCACAAAACGAGTTCGTATGAGAGAGTTATGACCAAAATACTATCAGGGTGTCTTGAAAATCCGAAAACAGCACTTTGGGTTTACTTGTTCATAATTAAAGTTGGAATTCAATTTGAGTACTCTTTTTATCAAGTATTTAGGGTTAATATTTATCCTTCAATTGCGTTTATTGAATCATATGGTTGAGTTACGAGTTCTTATTTGATTAATATGGGTTACTGGTTCTAGTATCAAATTTGGAAACATAAGTAACCAATTGGGTATTTGATTAGATGATATTATTTGGGTATAATATATGTTGGGAAAATTTGATATTAAACATACGAACTTTGCCTCATTTGCTTCTAAACGTTCAAACTTACGTTTATCTTTTAAAGGCTCGAACTTTGGGGGTGATTTGCATCTAAAGATACAGATGACTTGTAACCGGATGAAAAGGTAAACTTGTTTACTTCTTCATCTTCATCTTCATCTTCATCTTCTTCACCTTCATCTTCATCATCTTTCATCTTCATCTTCATCCATCTTCTTCACCTTCATCTTCATCTTCATCATCTTTCATCTTCATCTTCATCTTCATCTTCATCTTCATCTTCTTCACCATTTCATCAACCCAAAAGCGTCCATTGTTGAATCCTTAAAAGCTTCAATCTCTCACTAAAATCAACCCAAAATCAATACCAAAATCAACCCAAAATCAGTACCAAAATCAACCCAAATCAGTACCAAAATCAGTACTAACTTCTGGGTTTGTACTAATTTCTGCGTCTGTACTAATTTTTGGAAAATTAGTATCAAAATCAACCCAAAATAACACAAAAAACCCAGAAATTAGTACAAACCCAGAGATCTAAAATGGGATAATTTTCGGGTTTGTACTAATTTTTCAAGATGATGCTTCGTGTTGGTATGGATTTTTCAAGATGAATGTACAATGGGTTTGTACTTAAATTGAATTGTACAACATTTGATTATCAAGATGATGCTTCATGTTGGTATAGATTTTTCTTTGGTGAAATGGGTTTGTACTAATTTCTGGGTTTGTACAACATTTAGTACAAACTCATTCTTGTTGCTCCAATTAAATCTTGGATCTGCTGCTCACTCGTCATTCACCACCATCTTTCTTCAATTGGGTATTTTATAGATTTTTCTGAAGTTCTTCAATGGGGTATTTTCTTCAGTTGGTGAAGAAGATGAAGATGATGAAGAGGGATGAAGAAACCATTAATGTGAGCTTAAAGAAGATGAAGGTAACATGTTGTTCCAGGTTACCAAAACCTGCTACACCTTTAGATGTGGATGACTCCCAAAGTTCGAGCCTTTAAAAGATAAACGTAAGTTCGAACGTTTAGAAGCAAATGAGGCAAAGTTCGTATGTTTAATATCAAATTTTCCTATAGGTTGGGTATGATATAAGTTGGATAATTGGGATTTATGATTGGTGTAAAATTGGTTAAACTTCTTTGATGGTAACTCAAGCTTTTACATGTTGATGGTTGATGATGAATTGAATGGTATTTTAATTATCGATTGCTAGTTATGGCGTAGGAATGTAATCCTACAAACACTATTATCTTTTAAATTTAATTGAAGTATTTCAAAGTTCAAGTTATGTTTTATAATGTGTGGTATCACTGCTAATGATATATGAGCAAAATCGTATAATTTTTGGTGTTCAAAATTTTGGATTCTGACCTTGTTTTCTAGTCTTTATCAAAAGCATGTTTTAGCCTTGTTTATTGGCTTCTAAAATATGATTCTTGATATATGGTTTTATGAAATGAATTATGATTGTTGATTTCAAAGAAAATCAAGTGAATTATTGAGTAGTTTTATATTAAAATGTTCGACATTGGAAAATGTCCATTTGTGGGAATTGTCAACGGGTGCTTATATCCGGATTATTGTGAAATCCTATAGCTTGATAATAGGTAATGCTTTTCGGATCGGTCTCGAGCCCCCGATCCCGTTTCGTTTTTGCAAGAACCGTATTTTCGGTGATAACGATCACCCGTATTCTTAAGATTTAGATCAAGCCTACTTCCTGACGGTCCATATATTCCCACGTTTTAAAGTGCTATTATATTATTGTTTTCATATGAGTTTTGAATAAATACGTTTGGTACATAAAGTTTTGTTTGTTTCACAAATGAATTCATATGTTTCATTTGCCATATGTTGATTTCGCTATTTACTTGTAAAGTAATAGCCGTATTTCGATTTCGCAATTTACTTATAAAGTAATAGCCGTATTTTGAATTTCGCTATTAATTTGTAAAGTTTTAGCCGTGTTTTGATTCACTATGAACCAAAGGTTCTTAATCGTATTTATGTCGATACCAAACGGTCTTTTAAAAGAGTTTGGGTTTTGACAAATTAATGTTCATAAGGAGATACCAAATGAGCAAAAGATTGAATTGAAAATGTTTGTAAATGACTTGTATATAAATGTAATAGTTTGTTGGATTACTAACAATTCAATTGTTGACAGTCCTTGATGGGGCCTATCCCTTACGGAGCGTAGATTCATTTTCAGGTTAGCTCTGCTGTGGAGATGATGCCTACTTGTGTTATGTGTTACGTGCGAGGCGAGGACTTCTTTTTGAAAATCATAATGTACATTAGATATTTGTAAATTAAATTGTAATAATTTTATAATGTTTTGTAAATAGTATTCACTTATTTAATGCAAAAAGTTTTAAATACTCTGATATTAGTTTGTTGTGGCTATCGAGCCACAAGTCGGATTCAGCTCAGACTTTTATAAGTCTTCCGCTGTGCTTTGTAGATAGTATTATAATATTGTTTAGCTGGTTTGGGCTGTTTCATGGATATATTTTCTTTTTCATTTCATTCCTTTGGTAATCAAATAGTTTAAGTCAACACAATGCTGAAAAAAGGATATCAAGCAAAAACATGAGTGGAAAGAATATGTATCCGAAAAAGGACGATAATAGTTATTAGCTACTTGGATACCTCTGACTGGTGCCCCATCCATCAATTCAAATTTGGCAAGAGTCTCTGTCTCAACATGTGTATTTGCACCAGAACCAGTAGACTCTCGACGCCTGATCTCAAGATCCATGTTTTTTAGCTTGATTCGGACAAGAAGAAAATATATCTTGCCTATAATTACATCCTTCAAATGGTACCTGAAAGCATGCAAAATATGTCACGACGTGCACAAGATAATGCATGAAATGAACCATCCAGACTCAACATTCAACAGACACATAACAAATGAAAATGAATTTGTCAACTTACTTGCTTTTATTGTACTCAAACTCAATATGTAGACAATCTTCAATTCCAACTTCCATCTACAAAACAGTAATATTACTATTAAACGTTGCTGAAACTTGCAACAAAAACATAAGCAGGAAGTTGTATTAAGAACATATGAAAACATTAATTTTATGAGTCTCGAGTATGGAAAGAGTCCTGTATAGACTGTTAATTGCAATCATGATTGCAAACATAGTAGCAATATTAAAGGAAATAGAAAAAAAAATTTCCTTGAAGCAAAAGAACGAGAAATAAGTTGCTCTTTCAAGTTCAATACGTAATGCACGCAAGACATATTTGCATGGAAAAAACGTAATATTAAACTGACCTTGATGCTATTGTTGATCGATGGTAGTGGAGAATAGTTGCGAACCTGATTCAAGTCAGACATATTTATTATCCAAATTGCAATTAAAAATGAAAAATTGGAACTTCTCCAAATACTAGACAAACACAACAAAAATATCGGTTATGCAAAGAAAAGAAGCAAAAAACTTCTATGATCCAAATTTTCGACCTAAAAATAGTCAACGAAAATCATCATCATCATCATCGTACCCAGTGTATCTCGCTCATAGGAAGTATGACCAGGGTCTGGGGAGGGAAGGAAGACGGCAACCCATACCCATAAAGAAGGATGCAGCCACAGAGTCCCTCGGCTCGATATATCTTGGGGTTTGGGCATTGTCTCAATCTTTAGGGATCAAGGTTTTGGAAAGGTTGTTATTGTAAATCTCTAGGAATAGTAATGAAGCTAACAAACGAGTACCTTTACAAAATCCTATCAAATATTCTAGGAGATAACAAACGAGTTCACGTACACAAAATAACAATAAACAAGACGACTTGCAGCAAAATATTCAATCATTTCACCATCCGTAATAAAGACACATAATCAACCGGATAAATGGACACTTGAATTTCATAAAGATAAAATGTGCATTTGGCTTGACCAAAACACATTTAGTATGCACCTTTTTATGAGAATACAAAAGAATGTGGTGTAATATATTCTCCTTCTATTTATAAGAATAGCGGTGTGGGGATAGCTGGAAGTGAAAAGAAGGTATAACATATAGGTAGTTCTTACAAAACAAAATAGACTAATTGCAGAATCAGACATGCAAACGAAGGATGAGTATGAAAAGGACAGAACATTACCACAAAGTCATGGTACTCCATTATACTTCCAGCATAACCTCGACTGATAGTTACTTTGAGGACATATCTGAGAAACAAATCAGAGTATTTTTATCAAGCTCGCTCAAGAAAATGGCAAACAATTCCTATTAAGGGGAGGGGGTGGATACACAAAGCATTAATCATGATTTGTTAAGCAGAAACTATAAACTATATTTTGAACTGTTGGCACGTGATGAAGTGGAGCAGGCAGCAGCCAATCAAATCAGACACATCAAATTTACCACAACAGTGAGTTATGAATTTTCCATCAAAGAAACAACAAACAACCTCACAGATGTTTTCAAGAACAGTAAGCCAATGACACTTTGTGGCACACTTATAAAATGCCAAACAAGCACTGAACAATACAAGACATGGCAATGCTCTCACACCTCTCACTTAAATTAGCAAAATTGTCTTTATATATACTCTTATAGGATAAAAAGCCACAAAACATTGACAGCATCCTATCCCAGCCTCTCAAGTTAAAGACGGAAAAGCAAGACACATGACAGCCTTTCATTTGTTCAGAATATATGCAATATGAACGCTGCATATAAATAGAATTATGAGTTATAGCTTGCAATCACATGAGTAATAATGAAACAAAAGGGAATAAAAAAATAAAATAACAATCCAAGCAAAAGATTTTTTGAATACAATGTAATTTTTTATATTAAACAGAACAGAGGTCATAAGGTGAGGTTGGCCATTAAGTTGCAGGTTGATCATTAGACATCATAGAAAAATCATGATAAAGAGTATCACTGGTTGAAACAACAGAGAATGAACAATATCAATTAGTTTGCATAGCATAGTAAATGAAGGCCAAGTCTTAGTTGTTACATAATTTTAAATAGCATAAAGGATCAAGGCATTTTCATGTGAGGCACCTTCAAAAAGGATAAATCTAAGTCCCAATTATTGCATCTGAAAGTTCTCAACATCCACCTTCAAAAAAAGATATTCAAAAATATAACATACCTAAGTCTCACATTCACCCCATTATATGTTTCATACGGCATTTCAACAGTGGAAAATTCAAAAGGATATATCTTTCTTTCGTATATGTCACCAGGAACATCTAATTCACGAACTGCAAACACAAATAATGAATGAGTCAGCAAGCCAACTATATTCACAAAACATGGTCTGTTTAAAAAAGGATGTAATGAATAAGATGCATTCAACATTCATAGATGTTCTAAAACATGTATAATTATAATGACAACAGGAACATAAAACCTATATCCCTGCATTATTCATCCCAGCACACACCCATGCAGGAAGCTCTACAATTTTGTCCTTCACCCTCTTGTTTATGTAAGACCCCATCCCCACTTGGTGGGTTTTTAATACAATACGATAAACTTAATATTTATCAAAGAAAATCCAACATCAACGCCTATAATAGCAGAAAAAGCTAAATAAGAAGGCCTTCCAAGTGCAATGTCCAAAACGTAGAAAAGAACAAAGAAGCTTAGGATATCAAAGTTCAGACTGCCAAACTACCTCTACTCATTCAAAGATTAATGTTACAAATCAGTAGCAAGCTCACAATGTAAAATATACTTCCAATGTCTTGATAAAAGCCCCCAGTAGTGAGTTGATCTGAATTCTAAAGCAGGTTCCAGAATAAAAGACGTCATATAGACATCTGATTTCTGAACTATAATTTAAGGCAGCAAAAGAATGGTCCACAAAGCACAAGTGTTTAGAAGACATTCCAAGAGGAAACATGACAAACTACCAAGTACCAACTACCATCTCTAGGATGTGGTATTCAGAAACAACCAAGACAAATCTGCAAGAAGGTAAAAAATCCACTCTAGTCTTTGTGCTCCCCTTGATGGAGATTCCCGGAAACACGACCTCTTTATCAAAAAAGTAAAAACATGGTAGCCTGTCATAAATGAGGGGTAACAAAGTCAAAAAGATTATAGAGAGGAATCTCCTAGCCAAGATTATTCTACGAATAATATACCAGAGTAAGTAATCCATCTTCTTGGAACAAACAACAGCAAATCTCAAATATCTTCTCCCAAGCATAGTTGGTCAAAAATTCTATTCTACGGCTAGACAGTAAAAGCTACTTCCAGAGAAATTCATAGTTACATGATGATTTCTCTTAATCTTCCCAACCACCAAAGAACTTTCACAACTTCCTCAAAATTCCACCTCACAATTCAGCATCATAAAGAAGGATAATTAAGGTAAACCTATAAGCAAACAATAGTACTAAGCATGAAAAAGATACTTAGACTAAGACATTATTTCTAATTCACCCTTGGTAAACAACATCCCTAACTTCACATAATAAAGAAGTGGACATTATTTGGCGACCATTTAAAATTGAGCATTTCGAAATATCTTCCTACAATCAATTATGATACTATCATGCATCTCTACATTGGTGTTAATTGTTGTTTCAAGCAATGTATATTTTAGTTTCTTAACAAAAGTGCTAGAAAATTGTATGCACCAACCACCTTAACTTCTTTTTTCGCCCCTTTAATTAAAACCATTTCTGCTTCCGTGATTGCAAACATTTCCCCTTTCCTAGTAGACTATAGTTGGGACTGCCAGAGGCTTCTCCTTTTTGTCTAGGTTGATTCAAATACCACCCTTGTCCTTTCGCAATCTAATCTCTCCAAAGATTTGACTACCTCCTTAGGGTTCTTTCCATTGCTCCAACATACCTTTGCAACATATTTAGGTCGATTGCATTGATAATAGAGAGGGTGTTCGTCACATGACATCAATTTAAGTGGTTTTTCCTGCATGTAAGTTGTGCCCAAACTCCTTTTATATGCCCTTGACCCTATACTTGTAACAAACCTTGCTGGTTATTCCCAAATTTCTGTTGTCATTGGGTCGCTTTCCACTGTTTCCCTAGACCTTTTATTAACTCTATTCCCATTAACTTCTTTTTCCCTTCGGAAAACTCTTTGCTTCTCCATCTCTAATCATCTGGTCTTGTGAGTCTTTTAACAAGTTTTAATATGAAAATCATGTTTACATTACACATAAAACTACAAAATTATTTCTACAGTTTTATAGATCATTTCAGGTGAAGACTAAAAGTTTGGTATTTTGAAGTAATTGGACTATTTGGAAAATTTCTTTTACATGCACTCAGTGTAAAACACAGTTGCAAGTATCGTAAGTGATCATTGAATATACGCCAAGACAACCGTGACAAAAATATAGGTTGATACCTTCGCAAATCAACTCCAAAATTGTTACCACAATCGTTACAGTAACCATGATCGTAACCGTATGTTTGCATCATGCTTGTACTTCCATACTATTTTTTGGCATGGGAAAATTACAATTTAAAATGAATTTATGATTTTGAAAATTTTAATTTCAGTATGCTTAATAAGTCTAGAAGTTTTGCACGTCCTTATTACTATTTTTAAAATCAAGCCGAATAAATGTAAGCCTTTGATCATGAAATGTTAATTGAACCCTTGAAACTTTGGTGCCAACTTAGACTAGTAGTCTTGGTATAGATGAATTGAATCCTTAAACTCAATTTTACATTGTAAATTCATTTTTGTAATAAATTAAAGGAAAAAATAGTTTTAAATGCCCACCTTTAATTTAATATGTATATATTCCACATTTATATCATTTATTCATCTAAAGTTTCTATGAGCGGGATACACTGGGTATGATGATGATGATGATGATTTTCATCGTAATTATAAAGCAGTCATTGAAATGTAGTAACCGTAGTTTCACGAAGCTCACCTAAAGCGAGTGCCTTGGATGATCAATGGGCTAGGTGCAAGGTGGGCGAGGCGATTCCTTAAGGCGAGCACTTTATGGAACCTAATATGAGTACCTCAAAAGTCTAGAGGAGTCTTTTGTTCTTGAATATTGACCTTCAAAGAAGCCCATTTAAAGCGGGCACTATGTTTTCTCTTCTCTTCTCCTCTTCTCCTTTATTCTTCTTATCTGCTTTATTTCTCATTTCTTATGGGTTTTGTCTAGGGTACTTTTATGGGTCTTTCACTCATTTATTTAATGGATTTAGTGCCTCATCCCTTTTAAACTAAGCATTCTATTGGTCAACCTGGATTTGTTGTAGTTGAAATGTTATTTTGAGTTTGTTTATAATATTTCCGAACTAAAGCATATATAATTCAGCCTGAATTGCTAAAAGCCATAAACTTTAGTTAGTTATAAGTTGCAAATGATGACAGAATCTTTGCATTGAATGTTGCTAATTTAATTTTTTGATTTTTTGGATCAATTATTCAATTTAGTAGGTCGTTTTTCTAATTCATTTTGTGGTTTAGCTTATTTATTTAAAAAAGAAAATAGCTTGATATAGTTTGGATTTGGACTATAAATGATTCAGATTTAGACTGAAAAAATTTTGAACCTAATCAAATTTAATTTAGAGTAGTTTGGATTTTCTAGAAAACAAAACCATACATCAAACTTTCACCCCTATTTGGTCCATATTTGTCACACAATTGAAACATAAGTTTGATTCACAAATATCTTCTTCTAACAAAGCTAATTTTCTATCTACAAGATTTGAAGTTTGGCCCATAGTGCAAAAAATGTGGTTTTGGTCATGATTGTATTAACAGTTAGAATGAAGATGTGGTAAAGAAGGTGATGTAGTTATTACTTATTATACCTTCAAATCGCCAATATCAGGAGAGATCACAAGAATATACAATATGGGTAACATGACCAACATAAGCTCGACAGATTTGAGAACCTTTGCAAGTTAGGTGATATGACATGATGCATACTTATTTTGCTCTGTGGATTGGCCAAATATGTGCTTATTAATACTAGTTTTAGATTTAAATTGAACATAGGAACCTAGAGTGAAAAGAAGCTGAAGCTCAAAAATTAGAATATACACACCACTCCACCCCTACTAGAACTATAGAATAACAATATGTCAATACAGTGCGCTCAAACGTAAGATAAGTGATTTCCGACTTCTCTAGTATGAAAGTACACATCAAAACAGTCTAGAATCGAATATAAGCATTTGAAATTCACATTAGATGATTCCCTACTGTATCTATGTTGCATCAACACTTGAAACATGAAATGCTGGGGATAATTTTAACAGTGTTGGACTCGGAAATATTTTTTACCATTTAGCTCATAACTATTCATCTCCAAAAAATAATCTGATTAGATAACAAGGGAGCAAATGCAAATATGACTAAAACATATTACGCAACATATTTTGCTTAACTTTATACAATGATGGGAGCACATGAAAATACAAGACAAAGAAAATTGGCGCAGGTTCTGAAAATCAACATAATATGAAAACTCTAGATATCAAGCCAAATATACAATGAAGTTGCACAAAGATGTGATAGTATAGAAGACATAAATCACTAACCTAGAGAGGTAAAGTCGTAAAAGTTCCCCCTGTCAAAATACATCTCTGCAAAGGAAAAAAAACATAAATGTTACAAAATTTTCCAAAGAACACTTATTGTTTGTACTAAATATATAAGCCCTATATTTAAGGGCTAGATACATTAAAAAGGCCCACTTGGGTTAAACAAATGGCTCATTATAAGTTCACTGATATATGCCTTTTTCTCAGAGAAATATCACACCTTCTCTCTCTAGACAACACTACACCATTTTACTAATATTTGAGTACTAACTTGGGTGTTAAGAGGCATCACCCCCAAGGGCCACCCTGGGTTCTTGGTGTTATCTTGCAGAAATTCCACGATTTACAACTTACCACCGAATATTCACCACAACCACCCCAAGGGTATCCCTTCAATAGTGTCCTATTTTTTACAGGAATAATTTGGCGCGGCTTGGGTAGGGGTTATCATGTTCATAGTGAGTTACCTATAGCTTCATGACCACTAGGGGTTGAAAGAGATTTTATGGATTGGGGTCAAATGACCCCACTTGGAACTAAAAAAATTCACTATATTTCAATTGCACAAATAATTTTGACTTAAATATTACTCCAAAGTTATAGATAAATAATAATAATAGCATATACATTAAATTTTATTTTACATTATACCCTAAAATGGTATGAAAATAAACAATTGAATCCAAATCACATAATATTTTCAATAAAAAAATAAAAGAAAAAAATATTTTTAAAAAATATGTAAATTGAGGGGAAATTGCACTTATGTATATTAATAAGAAGAATCTTTTGTGAATTACAGCCTCAAAGTTTGGTCGTTTTGTGAATTACAGCCGCAAAGTTTTTTTTTATGAATTACAGCCACCAACTTTAGAAAATGACCACCATTACAGCCAAGTGACCGGTTCTCACCGTTGACCAGCAAAATGACTTTTGACTTTCTTTTTTCCTGATTTTACTTTTTTTTTGAGTTTTCTTTTTTCTTTTTCCTTTTTTTAATTTAATTCCTTCATCCTCTTCACATCTTCATCCTCTTCCTCCTTCTTCTCCATCATCTTCATCCTCTTCATCCTCCATTAATTTTCAAAGTCACCATTAATCTTCAAAGACCCAATTTCTTTCTCCAAATCAAAACCCTAATTCTCCCTTCAACCGATTTCTTTCCCTTTTCAAGAACCCTTCAAATTAAAAAACCCCTGATTTAATTGAACTAGTTCTAAGCCTACTAACCCAGAATGGAATGAGACTTTTTTGTTTACTGTCTCTGGAGAAGCTCCTGATCTCAACTTGAAAATCATGGACAAGGATAATTTTAGCGCTGATGATTTCGTGGGGGAGGCAAAGTAAGATATATTAATTTAGTATTTGCTAATTGCTATATTCAATTATTATTACTAATTACTAATTCGATAGTCCGATCAAAAGAAGATTAGAAATTGCTCAAAAGTTTTCATTATTAAACGCAGCATTTCATTAAGTGTAGTATTTGAAGAAGGAAATGTTCCACCAACTTCTTATAACGTTGTTAAAGATGGAGAATACAAGGGTGAAATCAGGGTTGGACTCACTTTCACCCCCCAAGAGGTAGCTACCTTAATTTTCAATTAATGGTGAATTTGGAGAGAAATTGGGTCTTTTAAGATTAATGGTGACTTTGAAGATTAATGGAGTGTTTGAAATTTATTAGGGATGAAGAGGATGAAGATGATGGAGAAGAAGGAGGAAGAGGATGAAGGAATTAAATTAAAAAAAGGAAAAAGAAAAAAGAAAAAAGAAAACACAAAAAAAAAAGTAAAATCAGGAAAAAAGAAAGTCAAAGGTCATTTTGCTGGTCAACGGTGAGAACCGGTCACTTGGTTGTAATGGTGGTCATTTTCAAAAGTTGGTGGCTGTAATTCATTAAAAAAAAACTTTGCTGCTGTAATTCACAAAACAACCAAACTTTGAGGCTGTAATTCACAAAAGATTCTAATAAGAATAGAGTTATGGAGAATCATGGGTAGTCCCTTTTCGTCCCTTTTTACCCCTGTTATCAAAAGTGACAAGAAAGGATTATTTCTCATTCTTATAGCGCTTTTCTAACCTACCTTTGAATCAACAAAAAATAAAGTTATGCATACCTAAAGATCTTCAATTATTGAGCCTTTTAAAATCTTAAATAAATGAGAAATAAAACTTAAAAAATTAGACTAGCTAGAGGTTGAGAAATTTAGGGTTAACAATATAGTAGCCGAATAATTTGGATATGTCACACAGCCGCCCACTGTGCTCATATTCTATTTTGGCCTTTGGACTTTTGTTTGGTAATGGAGTGAACTCAACAATATTTGCACGCTTATTTGCTTTTATGAGATGGCAAGGGACCGTAAAAGTTAAACAATTGTGTAGTGACTTGTCATGAATTGGGGTATTGAGGGTAAGTAACTAATTAAGGGTAATATAGTAATTACCATTTAGTTGTTGGCTTGGGGAGCAAGCTACTTGAGGGGGGTTTCTAGTATAAATAAAGATGGAGGGAAAGGGGAACAGACATCCAGAAATTAGTAAACACTTGGTAGTGAGTTTTATACTCATTTGGGAGATGGCAAGCTTCTCAAATTGCTTCTAACTATCGTTTACACTTACATTTTACATACAAATCGATACATTCATAATTCATATACATTTTTTGTTCAATCTTAGTAATATCATCTTATGGCCAAGTCAATCCATAACATGACTCTTAAACACAACTCTTTTGATCACTAGTGTATTGTGACAATACCCGGAAAATTAAAACAAAACTCTGAAGTCCTGATTGCTAAAGGTTTTCAATAACTTATTTAATATTCATAGTTTTATAATATAAGTTTGTTTTTTAGTAGAGGTTCATAATAGAAGTAATTTTTAGTTTATTAGTTTAGTACTTTGTATTTATTAATTTTTTATAGTAGTATATTATGTTCGTAGATGTCAAAACATATTCAAAAATACTCTTTATAATTATTTTACATCAAATTACTCATCATAAAAACATTTTGAAGAGGTACAATGTTGAGATGCATATAATACTATTAGGGTACCACCTAGTATTGGATATTGATACGAGAATCCGATAAAACAAATAATATAATTTCTCAATTAGGAAAAAAGTAAACAAAACTGTAAAAAAGAATTATCCAAATAAAAAAGAGTAAATAAAAAAGAATTATCTGAAAAAGATGACTTTCAGATGTACCAAATTTTTGGAAAAACTAGTCTTCATTGTTTTATTTTCTCCACTTGTTCACAAACAGCAAAAGCTTTCTCATTAGAGCTCCTTCTATGACGTCGCATACTTCAAGTAAGTTAGTAGCTTGCCTTCAACAATAACATCTAGGTTTTTAATTTAAAAGAAAATCCCATGTTCAATTCAAATATATTCCCTCTAGCTTTCAAATTATATACCCATGTTCGATGCGACATATCGAACGTCTATCCAGCATTAGTATCCGTACTAGCTGTACCGCACACCAGTGAGGCGCAAAATTGGCAAGTCTGAGTAAGATAGGGTACCACAATTATATATGCAACCCTCATAGACGATGAGATGTTTGCGAGTTTGTATATGAAACCAGACAACTTTGATTATAATTTTGACTTTAACTTTAAATTTGAACTTTGAATTTGTTACTTCCTCCGTTCTATTTTAGTTCTACATTAGGATTTTGGACAAAAGCTAATAAATGAGTATTTTTGTGTTAAAAAGACCATGGTAACCCCTAGAGAAAAAGGTGTGAAAGTTAATGAGAGTACAGGGTAGGAAAAAAGTAGCGCAAATTAGACTAAAACTTTGTTATTTATATCAAAACTATAGCAAGAGTAATTTGAAATGATTAAATAAGAAAATGGTAGCAAGTATAATGGAACAGAAGAAGTCTTTGATTATGACTTTGACTTTCACATTTTCAACCCCACTTAATATAAACTCTAGATCAGTCACTGATGACCTCTAAGCTCAAAACCTTACTCTGAAATGCATCAAAATTATCACATCTACTTTTTCATCACCATCTTCAAATGATGAGTTAAGAAATTAGCCATTTTCTCTATCCTTAAGAGAAGGATTCTTCTTAAAAGTTCAAATCTAACTAAAAAGCTTATTGAACATCTTTAATGGTGATTGAGAAATTTAATTATTTTTATCCTCTCCTCACGAGAAAAGTTGGCCAAGAAACTTTGAAAATACAAGTGATATTATTCCCCACCATTTTCAAAACCTTTAAAGCCAAAATATTACCATGTAGAAGTGTGTTCTCCAAAACAACGAACAAAAAGAGAAAAACAAAAGGGTGCCAGTTAGATACGAGATACGGGCTCCAGATTCGAGAATCCAAGCTCAAGCACCAGTTATGGTGTCCCATTCTAGTTACGATCTTCCGGTTACAACATCCTTCCGAAAATTTGGGATCACCAACATTTTCTATAACTATTTGAGTAGAATTTTCAATATATGAAATGGCTAGACAAGGTGTCCTAGATTATGGGAACAAATTTACAGGCTCCAATTTATGGGAATCAAATTTTTGGTAGCAAGTTAATGTACCCAATTGGAAGTGTACCCAGTTAGACATGCTAATTGGCGAGTACTTAATAGAAAAGTACTTTAATAGCAAGTGACCGACACTTATCCCCTTGCTCATACACCTTGCCAATGACATCCAACGGATTGAGCTAAGTAAATTCATATTATTGTATAAATATAGCTCATTTTATTGCTTTTCATCAAAATTATACGAATTGTCGGATAGCATAAGCATTTGGCATTGCTTGCATTTCTAGAGTTCACATCCTTTAGACATGATCCTTAAAGCATATGGATTGGGGGGCTTGTATAGGTATATGGCTTAGATGACATTTGGACATAAAAAATTGAAATTTTCACATGTGGATAGAACCCATACTCATTCTGAATTTGGCGCTAAAGCCTTGTATACGTAAATAGTTGTTTAAACGTATTCTCAGTTTGGAACCATATGAACTCAGTTGAGACACACGCCGTTAGTTTGAATTGACATCCAATCCAAACTGAATTCCGGTAGAAAATGATAGCCAAAATTAGATTCTAGAGCAAGACGCACAAAACAGACAGAGTGGAGCACATGGTGCCCCATCTAGTATAGCTCTTCGGCTGGGGGTAATTGTTTGTACGTAAAATATAAGCTCTATATTTTATGGGCTAGATACAATAGAAAAAGCCCACTAGGATTCAACGTAAGCCTCACTAGTAAGCTAAGGTTAATTGATATGTGATTCCCAAACGATATATCACACTTTTTCTCTCTAAACACTACACCATCATTTAGTGATAAATGGGTTCTAATGTGGTCATCGGAGGCACCACCCACCTCTAAGTTCTAGGTGTTATCTTGAAAGAATTCCATGATTTCCAACCTACCACCCTACATCCCCAACAACTACCCCAAGGTACCCCTTTTTTTTAATTGTATCGTATTTTTCACATGAACACTTATAGATTTGGGGAAACACATCAACAACAAATGTCAAACATGCAATTCATCAATATCGTGAAAAAGGCACACCAAAAAATATAGTATGCCAACACACAAACCACAACCAGAAACCAACACACATCAATGTATGTTCTCAAATACTCCAATATGATAATCACTAACATAAACTAACAATACAAAGAACTTCAAGCGTATAGAAGATGAATTAATTGAATAGCATGCAAGAAAAAAATACTAAAAATCACGAATCAAAATCAAAGTATACCTATTTGGCCAAGAAGTTCCACTTTTATGCCATTGTGCTCGATTTTCTTCCCTTGAACAGGCTCTACAGAGATCTATAATGACCAAAAAAGATTAAATCATAAAGTGTACAATTGAATGTCATGAACTTCTTCCAAATCTCTAAAATGTTAAAGTCGAACAACTAACATACCTGTCCAACAATATTCTCCTGACTTTGGAAAAGCGGGACCATGACAGTTTGACCATTTTCTTTCTTGATTGGGACCTAATTCAAGCATAAACATAAAAGTCAAAAAGAATTCACAGCAGAACTATAAATTATAATCCAGTAACAAACGATAACACAAAACCATCAAAAAATGAAACTCTCACAAGCCACCGATCAAACATAACACCTTCTAAAATGTCAGTCAGTGACTCACACCTAGACGCTTGCACTTTGATGAATTTAGAAAATGGGCCTGGGCAACCCAAACAAGGAAGAGAAGTAGTCTACTCATAAACCCAAAGAAGATTCACTACTAAAACCAATTGGTAATAGTAGGAGTTAATCCTTGAGTATATAAAGTAATGCATACTCTTCTCTTTCTCCGATGTGGGACAACTCACATGTGGTTAACACATGGGCACTCCAACACACTTATTAGCAATTACAAAGAAGTTGTTTCTGATTGAACATTGATAGCAAATATTATATACAACCATACATAAATAAGAAATGCACAAACTAATGAGTCATTTAATATAGTCCATTATAATTTGAACAAATGAGCATTTAAATATTTCAAACATTTCCATCAATATCATAGCTTATAGAATTATACCAAAAAAATGCGTCTACACCACCTTCAATCAACTACAGGCATACAATAATTCCTCCCAAACAAGCACTGTAAACAACAGATAGTCTACCTTTTTCCGATTCTTTTCGTCAGCGAATGTAATCGATATATGACAAGCAGGCTTGAAAGCTCCAAGGAGGTAATTCTGAACAAATAACCTTAAACGCATAAAATTTAATTATCTTCAACCATCATTGTAATGTACAAACTCAAAAGTTAAAAATAATCTACCATGCTTATCAGAAAACCCCCAAATTGACTCAGAAAAGACTCGATTGATATAAATCTGCAAAACAAAAGGTACGAGTTAGCATCAAATTTTATTGCATGAAACAATTAGTCAATAATTGAAGATAAATTGTGAGAATTCAGCATGTAAAATAGCATGACTTCAATGAAAAGTGGACGAAATTTTAGAGATCACTGTCATTTACCAAACCAGTGATTGTTGAAGACGAGAAGAAAGCGGCGATCGAAAGTTGGAAGAAAACACTAATTTGAAAGAGGAAAGGAAGAAGAAGTTGATAGCAGAGAAACGGAACCGAGTCGCTGATGAACTCGGAATGAGTTGACGAAGCAAGATCCAGCGAGTCAACGAGGAAGTACTCAGGAATCAGGATACAGCAAAGAGTTGGCACCAACACCAAACTGCCCAACTAAAAAATGGGGTGGAACATATGATTTCCTCGTCTCGTATCTATGTCCTCACTTTAAAAAATTGTTTAAGTGTCACTCTTTTAATAAATAAAATTCTCTAACATTCATGTCATTGTTTGACTTTTTTATTTTTTAACTATGACTATAATATTTTTTTCTGAAGTATAATTAAGACTATAATATTATTCATATTAATTAATTTTACTTTTTAGGTCAAAACATTTAATAAATTAAAAAATTATATATTTTTTCAATTATTTATAAAATCTTTATAATTTATTTATTAAATGAATATAGGATATTGTTTTAAAAAAAATATATAGAATATTTTTAAATCATTAAAACATAAAACCGTAAATTTTTTTTTAATATATACAAATAAGTCAGAAAAAATAATAAAACCGTGCATCGCACAGGTATTATCTAATATAAAAATTATCACAAAACTCTACTCTCTAAAATTACTAAAGTTTACACTTCAAATTTATTAATTTTAAAACTTAGGAATAACAAATTAACCACACAAATGATGAACTGTGCCCAATTTTAACTAAATCTTTCATATATGTGTTTTGAAAAAATTATGGAACTGGAGATATAAATATATAATGGATCATTTACCAACTACAGCCTTTAAGTTTACTCAATCTCAAATAAACAGCCGCAAACTTTGTTTTCTACCAACTACAGCCTCCAACTTACCAAACATGACATCGAGACAGCCAAAACAGCAAAAAAAAGGGTAAAAAGGGGGTTAAAATAGGGTGTTTTGGTTGTCTCGATGTCATGTTTGTTAAGTTGGAGGCTGTAGTTGATAATAAACAAAGTTCGCGGCTGTTTATTTGAAATTGAGTAAACTTAAAGGCTGTAGTTAGTAAATGATCCATATATAATTACAACAACAATTTTTTAAACATCTATTAACTTGAGAAACATGTATATCAAAAATTCAAAATATATGAATTGATAAAGTGGGTTAAGAATTTAACAACCTTTAATGTAGTGGCGTGTACGGCAATGTATGGATTGGGTACTTACTTCAAATAACTATCGACACAAAGATTAGTATCAAATTAGATACCTCTAATTGGTCCACTTATATCTAGATCAATGGTGTGCCAGCACCGCAACAACAATAAAAGATAAAATAACTTTTCTTCTTTTCTATTTTCTCTTTTTAGTCAATTGTTCTATTACCGACTACCAAGCCTATTTATAATAAAAGGTCAATATCCTTATTGAAAAAACTGTTTTTCAAATAAACCCTATTATTATTTGACTATCAAGGGTAATTGGGTACATTCCTTTTAATACTCCCTCCTATTCAAAATTATTGTCCACTTTCCTTATTTAATCAAGTCACTTTAATTGTCTACTTTTTATTTTTGGCAAAGATTTTTTACCTAAATACCCCTAACTACCCCAACTTATATTATTTAAAATACCTCACCTACCACCTTTTCAATTATTATAATTACTTAAATACCCCAACTACCACCTTTACAATTATTATAATCACTTAAATACTCCAACTACCATTTTATTAAAATCCGTGTCCAACCCAAATTGGACATTCATTTGAATAGGAGGGAGTATTATTAACCCGATAAAAATTAATCTTTCATCTATTTTGTGTGACCTCTTAGGATAATACATTAAGGGGCTGTTTGGTATGGTGTTTTGATGCTCAGATAATGGATTCAAGTAATAAAATCCCTTACTAGTTGTTTGTTTTAAATTTGGAAAAATTGTCAGGAATAATCCCAACTATTGATAAACCGCTGTGAATAATCCGAACTATTGATTATTTATGAATAATCCCACCTTTCCAGTTTGTTTGCTCGTGGCACCCCCAACCGAAATGCATCCTGCTGTAGTAGGTCTTAAGTCTCATTTGCAGGTCATCTTCTCCAAACTTCTTTTTATAAACCCACACCATTGATTTCCATATTCTCCTCCAAAAAACCCCATTGTTCTTCATTTTTGTTCTTCTTGTTCTTCACCTTATTTCTTCCATTTTGTTCTTCGTTCTTCCATTTTTGTTCTTCACTTTATTTCTACCCAGAAAAAAAAAATTTAAGCTTGTGTTATGAAGTTGGAATTAGTGGAAGAAGGAAGAAGAACAAAATGGATGAAATAAGGTGAAGAGCTAGAAGAACAAAAATGAAGAACAATGGGGTTTTTTTGGGAAGAAGACATGGAAATCAATTGTGTGGGTTTATAAAAGAAGTTTGGAGAAGATGACCTACAAATGAGACTTAAGACCTGCTGCAGCAGGTTGCATTTCGGTTGAGGGTGCCACGAGCAAACAAACTGAAAAGGTGGGATTATTCATAAATAATCAATAGTTCGGATTATTCACAGCCGTTTGTCAATAGTTGAGATTATTTCCGACAATTTTTCCTTTAAATTTTGGATAACCGATACCATTACTTGAGGGTAATGGTTACATGTGTTTTGTTACCTCTATAAAAGTTGGGGAAACAGTTAATTTTCTCCCTCAAATAACCAATCAAACCACCATCATCACTCAAAATAATTGATTGTTAGAAAATTCGATGTAGCCATTGTTGAGTTCGTAATAGAGTTCAGCACTTCGCCTCCTCCACCATCGACCACCACACATACACCACCATCTATAAACTTCTACTATTCTCCCCCTCCACCGCTGATGACCATCCAAAGTAGCACCAAGAAGAGATCAACACTCAACACTTCCACAAATGAAAAACTAAATCGAATTGGTCATTTACCACAACAATCATCATTTATGGTTTAATTTGAGGGAAAAAAATTCTAGATCTAGAATCTTAAACTCAAATTTAATAATTATAATTGTATATATATTGATGAAGATGGAATTTAATACCCTCTGAGAGAAGAGAAAGGAAAACAGAAAATTGCACCGCCAATTTTGGTGGCTTGCTGGCGGATATAGAAAATACTATCAGCTAATTTTGGTGGTTTGTAAGGTGGAGAAAACCTTGGACATAAATGGGTTTTTTCTATTGATTTGTGAGATGGTGAGTAATATTGGAATAAATATATAAGAATTTTAAAAAATGTGTTTCCATTACCCTTTCTATTCAATTTTTTTTGTATACCAAACAACTTTAAAAAATAACCCTTTACCTTATCCTTACCCTTTCCTTTAAATTCCCTTTCCATTACATTTTCACTCATGATAGCAAACACCCCCCTAAGTTTATTTGGTCTAATCTTACTAGTCCAAAAACGTAGCTTACTCTCTATCAAGCAACGTCTATATATTAAATGTACAATTTATATCATCATATTATTCCTATATTTATTTAATAGGTATTGTTAGATTGTTTCTCGAACATAATCCTTCAATCTTGCAATTGTCTGTAGACAAGATGACAATATTAGAATTTCCTAAGTCTTATAATATCAGATTTTGCTATTATAGTACATAATGCCTTGTAATGCTCAAATGTTACCGCAAAATTCTTTCGTGCTCTCTTTGAGTTCGAACTAATCTTATATGCACTACATATTAACCCAGAATGGATGGCCATGCTTTAATTCTTAGTTCTCATTCAATCTTGTAAACAACGCTACTTCCATTGAGGCATGGACTGGTCATTGTATTTATTATAACCACAGTTTAAGGCAGCGTATGACGAAGTTTAAGTCAGAACAATTCAATAATGTAGTGAAGGATAACGCATATATAAGGAATTCATTAAACATGTTTTCAAAATTATTATTATTAGAATCATGGTCATGTTTCAATAATATATCCAATGTATATGTACCCGCATAATTAAATAAATTTCTCTATGTTTCCATATTATAAGGACGTACAACATCAAACAATTTGTATGCACTAGTTATTAATCACTTGGGTTAAACTCTTGTGATAAACTAGGGACTATGATAGATTATGATTTCACCTAATAAGGTTCCAATTCCCAAAACATTGTTGATACTTCCACTAAAAATAGTATTATAAAATAACTATATTTAATACTAAGCCAAGATCAAATGTAAATGAAATATTACTGATAAACAAATATAAATGTGTCTTTACAACAAAATAAATAAAAAGAAACAGTTTAAAGCCATTAGCAAAAGAATCTGCTAAACTATCATCAGTATGAACTTTGTATACTATTACTTCTCCTCTAGCAACAATTTCTCTAATATGATGAAACTTTCTAAGTACATGTTTGAAGCATCACATACAAGTATACAACTATGTACATTACTTCTGCAATAGAATCTACAACTGAGCTTAGCTTTGAACACTTCCAGCTCACCACTCCTCCATTCAAACTAAAGATGAAACCTGATTGAGATCGAGAATTATCTTTGTTTGTTTAAAAGTTTACATCTGTGTAACTATCATTGACCAATGCCTCACTTCCTCTATAGACAAGGAAGTTGTTCTTAGTTCTTTTTAAGTACTTAAGGATCGTCTTTGTAGCTATGCAATGGAATTTTCTAAGGTTCGTCTGATATATGCTACACATGCTCAAAGCAAGTGGAACATCTAGTCGAGTATAAATCATTGCATACATTGATCAAACCTATTCCATAGGTATAAGATATTTTACTTATTCACTCAACTTCTTTAGTGTTGACTAGACATTAAGTCTTGCTAAGTGATATGTCATGCTGCATTGGAAGGAAACCTTTCTTAATGTTTTCCATGTTGAACTTTGCAAGAATCTTATCCAAATTAGCTTTCTAACAAAGTCCAATCATTCTTTTATATCTATCTCTATAGATCTTGATCTCAAGAATGCACTCGGCCTCTCTCAAGTCTTTTATAGAAAAACAAGTTTTAAGTTAATCCATGAGTTGTATGTCATCTATATACAATATAAGAAAAGTAATGTTACTCCCACTCAACTTCTTGTAAACATAAGATTCTTCTTCATTTCTAAGAAAACCAAATTGTTTGATTGCCTCATCAAATCATAGGTTCCAACTCCTTGAAGCTTGTTTCAGACTATAGATTGCTTGTTTTAATCTTACACACTCTAGCTGGATGATTCAAATCTATAAAACCTTTATGTTGTTTCATATAAACATCCTCTTTCAAAAATCCATTTAAGAAAGAGACCTAATTTCCATATTTCATAAACATAAAATAGAGTAATCACAAGAGAACTCGAATGGATATAAGCATAGTGTTGTGAAAGGGCTAAAGAAATGGTGAAGAACCAACTAACAAAATGATGCAAAGAAGACAAACAAAAACAGAGCATGCAACAAAGAAAAGCAAACACAGCAATATAATGAGGTATCTTATGATACCTCCCCCTCAAAACAAGTTTCTTATCATTAACATAAACCACAAACATTAATGATTCACCTTCAAGCTTTAAGAACACCCTCTTAAAGCAAAGATTAAAGCTTTTCTTCAAACTCTCACAATAAGCCCTAATACAATGGAGATAACTCTCTTAGTGATAAACCCTAGTAATCTCTATGTATTTAGCTCTCACATAAACCCTAACACACCCTTAAGACTCTATATATAGTCCTAAGACATATTAGGGACTCCTAGAATAAACCCACAAAGGCCCACATAAAACCGTAAACAAAACAGAACACGCGTTGCTGTTGCTCGCGTACGTCGCTCGATCCGAGCGGATGGTGCTCGACCTACTCGAGCGAACAGTCTGCAGCTACTGGAACAAATCTGTGATGAGGCTCGACCTCATGCTCGACCAAGGCTGCATAGCTCGACCCAGTCGAGTAGGTCCTTTGTGGCTTCTGTTTAGCTGCTGTTTTGACATTAGCACATCCCATCTCATCCACACACCTCCTCAACTCATCATCATCGATCGTCACATGATGAAGCGTCCCAAACTTGAGTACTCCATAACCCATGGCACTTTCCGCACCACTCTCAAGCGTGCACGACATGGGATGAGTTACGAGATGCCAGAAATCGTCATCGACGTCACGGGAATTGGGTCTTGATTCAACACATAACTACTAGGAAAAAGGTCTCATCATAGTCAAAACCAAGAACTTAATACCTTGAGCTACTAGTCTAACTTTTAAAACAGAAATGTTTCTATCCTTATATATTTTCAATTTGAAAATCCATTTACAACCAATAGGTTTTACTCCATTAGTCAAATCAGTCAACTTCCATACTTGATTTTCAAACATCGAATCCATTTAGCAGAGTTTTACCCTCTAAATCTTGTTTGAACATAGTAAGCTCCTAGAGTTCAAAAGTTTTAATTTTAGAAGCATCTATCATCAAGAAATCAAAATATTTTTTTGACAAAACTATAGGTTTACTAGTCCTTCTTAGGGAAACAAATGAAGATGATTTTACATCAAACGGAGAAACATCCATGATTTATCACCAAGTGGAATGATAGGAACTTGTTGACTTGAATTCATTCCCTATAAAATGTATTCATGTGGGGGCATTGGTAGGCTCTTTCCCACATGGGTGAAACATGCTTAGCATAATCATATCATCAAACATAACCTTTGTATTATATTGGGGCATCACTAGCATGTGTGGAAATGCATCGTAATTAAAAGTGATTAAAATTCGATACGATTTTTCAAGGAAACCACGAAAATGTTTTGTTTCAATCAAAGAATTTTGAAATTCATTCAAAACAACTATATTATAGTTCATAAGTCGACAAAAGGTTTCATGAAACATTATTTTCTTAAATACGAGATAGTTTTTGCCCGTAATAAAATCGATAATTGATTTACAAAATACATATTAATTCTCCAACAAGGCCCAATTTAATCAAATCATTATAATACCTTAATTAAAATGAATTTAAAGTTGTCCCATCAAATTATAATCGGTTATGCAAATTTATAATGATTTTACGATTATTTTCGACAATTTAAGTATTTACCGTCATTTAAATGATGTTTTAATTCTATAAAATTTATAAACCATCTAAGTAAAACTTATTTTATACTATGAGGCAGTAGGTTACTAACACTATTATAAATTTTTGATATAGGTCTATTGTTACTCAAATTTAATTAACAATATTACACCTTTAAATAATTAAACAATTTTTATTAATTTGACAAATTAGTAAATAATTAATAATTAGCTTAATAAATTTTAACAAAGTTCTAGAAGTCATATAATACTTTTAGTAGCTCATTTAAACTTATAAATATGATGTATGATATTTTACTTTTTTTTATAGACATTATATCGATAAATCAAATAAAATCGGTTTAAAATCATTTATGTTCGAATAAAATAATATAAAAATTTTATAATGTTCCAAAAACTATTTTAAAGAATATAAAATTTTAAATAACCATTAAAAAATGTGTGGGGTATTTTTAATAATTGATAGAAAAATTTGCTCAAAATAATCCCAACTATCACCCTTTTGCCAAAAATAATCCCAACTATCAATTATTTTTTAATAATCCCAAGTATTCTAATAATTTGTTGAAAAATTATCCACCCCTTTGTTACCGGCTGAAACAGGTAACTTTTGCAATTTATTTTTATTTTTTTACTTAACTGTTCTAAATTAACCCTTCCCCTTTATCTATTAATCAAAAAAGAAAGAAAAAAGTAAAAAAGTTACTTGTTGCAGCCGGTTAGTAGGGAGGTGTGTATGTTTTTAACAAATTATAAAAATAGTTGGGATTATTAAAAAATAATTGATAGTTGGGATTATTTTTTGTCAACGGGTGATAGTTGGGATTATTTTTAGCAAATTTTCCTAATTGATATTGTTATTTTACCAATAAACCGAAGAAAATTTATTTAAGAATCTTTTGTGAATTACAGCCTCAAAGTTTAGTCGTTTTGTGAATTACAGCCGCAAAGTTTTTTTTTTATGAATTACAGCCACCAAGTTTTGAAAGTGACCACCATTACGGCCAGATGACCGGTTATGACCGTTGACCAGCTATTTTACCTTTGACTTTTCTTTTTTTTTTTATTTTAACTTTTTTTTTTGAGTTTTTTTTTCTTTTCCTTTTTTTATTTAATTCCTCCATCCTCTTCATCATCTTCATCCTCTTTCTCCTTCTTCTCCATCATCTTCATCCTCTTCATCCCATTTCAAATAAATTTTCTGGGTTGATTTTTTAAATTGACCCAAATCTTCCCCTTAAATTGACCCAAATCAGAAATCTTCAACATGTTCATCCCATTTCACATAAACTTTCTGTGTTGATTTTTTAAATTAACCCAAATCTTCCCCTTAAATTGACCCAATTAAAAAATCTTCAAGAATGAATCCCAGAAAAAAAAAAACCCATGATAAAAAGAAAAAAAAAAAAAAGGTTAAAATGGGATTAGTAAATGAATGGAGATCCGCCATTAAAACCCATGAACAATCTGGAGATCCGCCATTAAAACCCCATTAAAACCCCATGAATGGAGATCCGCCATTAACTCAAAAAAAAAGTCAAAAAAAAAACCCATGAACAATCTGGGTACCCTCCTAAATGAATGGAGATCCGCCATTAAAACAAGATCCCCATCTCTGTTATTAACCGCAGCCCTCCATTACAGCCCAGATGCAAACTCAGTAGCCAAATTCCCAGCCCAATCAATAGCCCTAAATCTCGATTTTGTGAATGGAATGGCGTATGATTTCTACGCACCAGCATGGTCCCCAAACCCGATCGTAACCCGGCCCCACGCAAATCTCCGTGACCCGACCAACAGTCAAGTAAGTGGAAGTAATGGGATTAGTAAATGGATTAGTGCAGGGGTTCCTGCTAATAAGCTTGTTTTGGGTTTTCCATATTATGGGTATGCTTGGAAATTGAGTAATGCTAATAATAATGGTATATTGACACCTTCTACTGGTGGGGATACTTCTGTTGGGGGTGGAACACCCAGTTATCAGCAGATTAGAAGTTTTATTAGTCAGAAGTAGGATGGCAATTCAGTCCGAATCCGACTCGACCCGAGGTTTTTTATCCGATTCGACTCCGAGCTGGAAAAAATCCGACTCCGACTCCGATTATACAATCCGACTCCGAGCTAGAGTCGGATCGGAGCTGGACCTTAAAAATAATCCGATAATCCGACCGACTCCGACTCCGATCCGACTCCGACTCCGACTCGACCCGACTCCGATTCGACCCGACTCGACCCGATTCGATCTGACATCCGACATCCGACTCAAATTTTAATTTAAGGCATTTTTATATTTTCAAAATTTTAAATTTTATATGAAAATAAGTTTATTCTAAGCAAAATTGCAAATTTGACATCTGACTATATGAATATGAGTCATGACTCATGAGTGACTAATTACATTCACATTGTAAGAGATATTGAATATCGTAAATTTAATCAAGTTGAATGATTGAAATTTACATTCACATTGCAAATTTTACATCTGAAGTTATTTAAGTATAATAAAACCTAAAACTAAGTTAAATAAACTATTAGAATTATAGTATTAGTCTATATACTAATTAATATTAATCAATTAGATACTATATCGATTGTTTAATAAAGATTTAATTGGAAGTTAGAACTTGTCTAATATAGTTATATAGACTTGAAACAATGTCGTTAAATTGTAAGTGAAATTGAATATTGTAAGTTTGATTAAATTGAATGAACGAAACTAATCAAAACAATTGATTAGACTATTATGGAATATGGACTCATAGAGTCACGATCTTACATAGTTTTTAAGTTATATAAGTATAATGAAACCTAAAAACTAACTAAATTAAACTATTAATCCATATGATAATCAATTAGATAGTTAATCGATAGTATATCAAAGATTTAGTTCTAAGTTGTCAATTATTATGAATGAAACGAAATTAAACCGCTAATAACAAATTAAAATTTTTTAAAATTATATTTAAATCTCTAATAGCCTCATAATTCTATATAATTTTTATTCAATTTTATTGTTAACTAGCTTTTGTAAGAAATTAAAATTGTATTTTACCATTAATTATATTTAAGCCATTGATGAATGATGAATGAATGGTATTGATGATATCCACCTCATCAATTCTTACAAAACTTCAATAGCCAATCACATTATGTCACATGGATGGTAGATTCTAGCCATTGATTTCAATATGCTTTTAATCTTAGCCCTTAATTAATTATATCAAAAGAATAAAAAAAAAAAAAAAAAATCCTAAGGCTAAGAATTCATCCGTCCCACTTTCCCTCCCAAAGACCCAAAAGGCCAAACTCTCAATTCCCAAACAGAGAAACAAACCCTAATACCCTATTCTCATCTCCAAGATCCCACTTTCATCTTCCACTCCCAAAGAGCCACCCCACCGCAGCCCACCGCGACACCGCAGGTCCGCAGCCCACCGCAACACAGCCCAACGCAGGTCCACGATTTTGATTTTATTGATTTTGATTTTGTTTATTTTGTTGTTGTTTTTGTTAATTTTGATTTAATTTTGATGTTGATTTTATTTATTTTGTTTGTTTTGTTGTTGTTTTTGTTGATTTTGATTTTATTTTGATTTTGTTTTTATTTATTTTGTTTATTTTGTTGTTTTATTTATTTTATTTATTTTGTTTATTTTGTTGTTGTTTTTGTTGATTTTGATTTTATTTTGATTTTGTTTTTATTTATTTTGTTTATTTTGTTGTTGGTTTTTCATTTTAAGATATTGTTGTTTGTTTTGTTTATTTTGTTTATTTACTAAAGTAGTATAGAATTGTTGGTTTACTAAAGTAGTATAGAATTTTTATTCAAACAGGGATGGACTTTGAGAATGAAATACCTAGTCCGAAAACTCCTATTACTCCAACAATTAATTTAGAAAATAGTGAAGATGTTGAATGTGGAGAGGGTTGTATTATTGGTGCTAATGGTAGAAAACTTACTTCTGTTGTATTGGGAAGTGGTTAACGGTCTGTGGCTTCAATATTGGATCCAAGAAGAAAATTCGAATGTGTATCTTTTTATTTTGAACTTCTTTGTGAAGATACTGCTACATTAGAATGTGAAAGGATATTAAGAATTTTGAAGGATTTGGTGAATGAATATGAGACAGTGCCTAATGAAAATTTTACTCCTTTTTCACCCTCATCACATTCAAACAAGTATAATAAGAGGATAATTGATGATTCAAGTGATGTTGAGGGCTTATGGGAAAAGCATGTTTCTAGCCAACCAAATAAAAAGCCACGCAAATGTGAATTAGAGATATATTTAGAGGAGGAAAGACTCGTGGTGGATGAAAACAAATTCAACTTGTTGGCATGGTGGAATGCGGAATCGAGCAAGTTTCCTACACTTTCTAAGATTGCTAGAGACATACTTGCAGTGCCTATTTCAACTGTTGCTTCTGAGAGTGCTTTTAGCACTGGTGGTAGAGTTATTGGACCTCATCGTAGTAGGCTTCTTCCTGAGACTGTCGAAGCTTTGATGTGCCTTCAAAGTTGGAGGCGTATGGAATTCAAAGGTACTTAATTTTTTTACATCAGTACGTACAATTAAGAAATTATATAATTATATTATTTATTAATCTTGTTATTTCTAATTTGTAGACGCTAAAGCAAATCCACTTCAATATGCCCCGATTTTTGAAGACGAGGATGTAGAAGCTATAGAAGAAGAATGATGTTGTAATGTTAAGCATGAAGAATTGAAGACTTCATCATTTATGTAATTTTTAATGTCATTTCAAAAAAAATGTTTGTTAATGTAATTTTAGGGAACTAAGGACTATTTGCTTATTGACTTATTGTAATTGCAAGACTAATATTTCTTATTAAAGTTGAATTTGAAGACTAATCTATATTAATATTTTCGTGCTTTAAAATCATAAATGTAGTATCGATAAAAATAAATCTTGATAATAATCCGAAGTCCGCCTGATGTCCGAGAGTCCGAGTCGGAGCAATGGTGGAGTATGCATACTCCGACTCCGAGTGGAGGTGGACTGAAAAAAATAGTCCGAGATTTATTCGGAGCAAACTCGGAGGGTGGATAGTCCGAGCCGAGTCCGACCCATTGCCATCCCTAGTCAGAAGGGTGCTATTGTTAAGTTTTATTAGAAGTTTTTATCATGGGGTTTTTATTTTCTGGGATTCATTCTTGAAGATTTTCTAATTGGGTTAATTTAAGGGGAAGATTTGAGTTAATTTAAAAAATCAACCCAGAAAGTTTATGTGAAATGGGATGAAGATGTTGAAGATTTCTGATTTGGGTCAATTTAAGGGGAAGATTTAGGTCAATTTAAAAAATCAACCCAGAAAGTTTATTTGAAATGGGATGAAGAGGATGAAGATGATGGAGAAGAAGGAGGAAGAGGATGAAGATGATGAAGAGGATGGAGGAATTAAATAAAAAAAAGGAAAAAAAAAAACTCAAAAAAAAAGTTAAAATAAAAAAAAAGAAAAGTCAAAGGTAAAATAGCTGGTCAACGATCATAACCGGTCATCTGGCCGTATTGGTGTCACTTTCAAAACTTGGTGGCTGTAATTCATAAAAAAAAAACTTTGCGGCTGTAATTCACAAAACGACTAAACTTTGAGGCTGTAATTCACAAAAGATTCTTTATTTAATTCCATATATGGTCACGAAAATTCATATAAATTATTCAAAATGTATCTACTGTTTATACAAGTGTCTCATAAAATTATCATGCCCAAAATGTGTCATTTAGTATTTATTTTATATTTTACCGTTTTCTAACTTACCGATTATTAATAACCGACTAAAAATTATTAAGGCCCTTAAACATCAACAAAATCTTCTTAAAATTTAACCAAATTTAGTTTACTCCTATCATGGTTAAATAATATGCTCGGGTAATAATTAAATTTCCTCATACTGTTATCGGTAGTTGCTCAACTTTAAGTTTTACCTCCAAAGTTTACGTTACTTGTTACGATTCATAACCACGTTACGAATTAACAAGTTTCTAATCATCCTAGAAATTTTCAAATTTCTACCATCACTAATTAATTATAATTAGCGACGAACAAATATTAAAAAAAAAATTTATGCGCTAAAAATGACTAATAAAATCTCATTAATAATGCAACTGTTTCAAGACATTTTCTTGAAAATATTTTTTTTTCAAGGAAAACACCATCACGAGCAACAAACACTTAGAAAATGCATTGAACAAAAGACATTGAAGGAACGTTTCCCGTCAATATCTGATGCGATGTCCTTTTAACTGTATTAAATGGAATTCTATTAAGTGAGAATGCAATTGTTTCCAATGCATGACCCCAAAGAAACAAATAGCTCTGCAATAAACATCATATACTGAATCATATCTAATAAAGTTCAATCACTCCTTTTAAATACACCATTAAGTTAAGCAATACCCGAAGGAATCCAATATGATTATATGCCACAACTTTTTAAGTGATCATGGGTTGGTTACCCGCCTAGCTCGACCTATTTGGCTCAAAATACAAGAGGGGCTAAACAACAATTATGGAACAAAATTATTATCTAAACCCGTCAACCTGCTAAGTTACACGGATGGGCAGTGGCACAAATTATACTCACAGATAAACCCGCAAACCCCCTTATTTTATAAATTTACATTTTTCTAATTTTTTATTTTAAAATTATATGAGAAAATACAATACTCCAAGAACTCTATCTCTATAGTTTATATACTTTGATAGTCCAACAGTGTGGACATTTAGAGTTTAAACATCATTGCATTATGTATTCGTCCTGCATCTTCAAGTGCTTTGGGAGTATTCCGAACAATGCAATGTATTATGTTACAGCAAGTAACAATAATCTTGACTATGACGTTAACTTTAATCATTTAATCGAACATGCCTTGTCTTGTACTTTGGAGAGGATGATAAAGATGTGTCTAGTTATGTGGGATTGAAGTTTGGAACATTTGATGAGGAGTTGCTTGATCAAAGCAACAAATTTTGATGCGAAAGAAGCTCGCTCGACCCACCTGTGGGCCGCTCGACCGGTCAAGCGAGTGAAGCCAGGGTCGAGCGGTGAGTCAGAAAGCAGGCAGTGACATTCTGAAAGATTGGCTCAACCCGAGCAAGGTTGGCTCGACCCATTATTGGTCGAGCGAGGCTGTTAGAAGGTCACATTGGATTCCATTTTGTGTTGTTTCTGTTTTGGAGCATTAAGTAGGTTGCTTAATTGCTTGTTTAATGTGTTGCCTTATTTCTATGTTAATTGTGATGTTTATTAGCATAGTTAATAGGGAGTTACTTGTGAGTTTATGGTGAGTTATGTGAGACTCTAAGAATCACACCCACCTTCATCTATAAAAGGGAGTGTAATTCTTAGAGTAAGATAAACCACAAACACACTTGTTGAGAGGGCTATTGCATTGTTAGAAACTAGAGGAGTGTTCTTACTTTGCATTAGTATTGTGATCTTGAGAGATTGTTCTCAAGATAAGGAGTTTATTCTACATTGTATTGTTGAGTCCAATTATAATAAATAACATTTGAGGGGGAGGTATCAAAGATACCTTATAAACACTTGTGTCTCTTTTGCTTTATTTTTCATTGAGTTTTTCATTGTTGAACCTCGTTGTGACGTCCGTTTACAATTGGTATTAGAGCGAGAAGATCATTTGGGCCATTTGGGGTGTGAAAGTGAGGTTATAAGAACAAGAAAAACACAATGAGTGAAGGGGGAAAGTTCCTTATTCAATTGTTTGATGGAAAGATCAACTTTGCTATTTGGAAAAGCTCCGTGGAGGACTACTTGGTGCAACAAGGTATTGATGATGCTTTGTTGGAAGAGAGGCCAAATCATATTGAGGAGGCATAATGGGCACAAATGAGGAAGAAGGCGGTAAGCACAATCCGGCTTGCCATTGCACCCGAAATCAAGTACAACTACTTAAAAGAGACAAATCCCGGTGAGTTGTTAGAAAAACTACAAACGGTGTATGCTTCCAAATCCCTTACCAATAAACTTTGCTTGAGGTGGGAATTGTATCAACTCATGAAGGATGAGGACACAACGATGCAAGATCACATTAACACATTTAGCAAGTTGGTGTGCTAATTGTTGAATGCAGATGAAAAGTTGACCGATGAAGAGCAAGCCTTACTACTCTTGGCTTCACTTCCAAGGAATATAAACACATAGTCCAAACATTGCTCATAGGTAGGGACTCTATTACTCTTGATCAAGTATTGGCGGCATTGAGAGAGAATGATAGGTTCATGGTGAGAAGAGAGGGGGAAGAGAAGAAGAATATTGGGGATGGCTTGTTTAGTGAGGGTTCTAATAGGGGTAGAACCAAGGTCAAGGGATATCAAGGAAGGGGAAAGTCTCAAGGGAGGGGTGACTATAGTGACAAATAATGTTACTATTGTAAGAAAAAGGGGCACATACAAATGATGTGCAAGGAATTTAAGGAAGACCTTAAGAGAATGAAAAGCTTAAGGGAAGGAAAAAATGACAATGAAGGTAGCGGGAGCGCCGCTCTAGGCATTGGAAGTGATGATGACTATGATGGGGCTCTATTAGTTGATGGGGGAGTGGTTCATAGTAAGGAATGGGTAATGGACTCCGGTTGCTCATTTCACATTTGTTGTGAGAAAGAAAAATTTACTAAGCTTAGTTTTGGGGATAATGGCCTTATTACTTTACCAAATGATTGAGATTCTCGGAGGTGTTAAAAGAAGACTCGGTGATGTGAGGTATGTACCTAAGTTTGAGAGGAACATAATATCATTGGGTATACTAGAGAGTAAAGGATGTACTTTCAAAGAAAAATGAAGGGTTTTGAAAGTCATTAGAGGGAGCCTTGTGCTCATGAAGGGAATAAGGAGTAAGAGGAACTTGTATGAGTTACAAGTTAGGTGTGGTAGCCTAGGCCACAAAAGTGATGATGGTGTGTTTGGGTCAAAGAGGGTTACTTTTGAGGATGGTAAGAATATTGCCCTTGAGGGGGAGATTGTTAAAGCAAGTAACAATATTCTTAACTATGACGTTAACTTTAATCATTTAATCGAACATGCCTTGTCTTGTACTTTGGAGAAGGACGATAAAGATGTGTCGAGTTATGTGGGATTGAAGTTTGGAACGTTTGATGAGGAGTTGCTTGATCAAAGCAACAAGTTTTGATGCGAAAAAAGCTCGCTCGACCCACATGTGGGCCGCTCGACCGGTCGAGCGAGTGAAGCCAGGGTCAAGCGGTGAGTCAGAAAGCAGGCAGTAACATTTTGGAAGATTGGCTCGACCCGAGAAAGGTTGGCTCGACCCATTATTGGTCGAGCGAGGCTGTCAAAAGGTCACATTGGATTCCATTTTGTGCTGTTTTTGTTTTGGAGCATTTAGTAGGTTGCTTAATTGCTTGTATAATGTGTTTCTTTATTTCTATGTTAATTGTGATGTTTATTAGCATAGTTAATAGGGAGTTACTTGTGAGTTTATGGTGAGTTATGTGAGACTCTAAGAATCACACCCACCTTCATCTATAAAAGGGAGTGTAATTCTTAGAGTAAGATACACCACAAACACACTTGTTGAGAGGGCTATTGCATTGTTAGAAACTAGAGGAGTGTTCTTACTTTGCATTAGTATTGTGATCTTGAGAGATTGTTCTCAAGATAGGGAGTTTATTATACATTGTATTGTTGAGTCCAATTATAATAAACAACATTTGAGGGGCAGGTATCAAAGATACATCATAAACACTTGTGTCTCTTTTGCTCTATTTTTCATTGAGTTTTTCATTGTTGAACCTCGTTGTGACGTCCGTTTTCATATTATTTTAAAGATTTTTTTGTTGATTTTTTATATCGGTCATGCCTATTTATCCGTGTGTCGCACTTGCTAAGAAAAATGACTGGTAGTGACAAAAAAGACCGCAATTCTAGTGGTCTTGATGCCCTACTAAAAAGCCTTGTAGACGATCTAGCTCTCTTTTCTAGGAGGCATAAGCAGGCACTAATCGGGATTTGATGATTTGAACACCTCAACCTGATGGCCCTACGAGTGTCAAATTGGTTCCTAGCTATAAGGAGACATTGCTTGGGTAATTTATGAGGGGAATGACCACACGCCTCTGTATCTTGATTGTAGTACTAGGAAGAAGACGATGGAGTCCATCAGACATGTTGGCCCTATTAGATTTTTGATGATGACTTCACTTTAGATAAACAAATATGTTTAAGATATTATTTTGTAGGTCATATATCCGAATTAATGAAATCGTTGATGGAATCTAAAAGACTTGGTCAAAGAATATTGTACGAGTCAAAGTTGTCAAAAGAGTCAGATATAGAAGATCACTTAGGACGTCTAAAGTAGATAGGAGGCCTATTCCAAGTTTGATGGTCTAATGAAAATCGCTGAAGGAGACAGTACAGTGTTCCCAAGACGTAGGTTTGGAGAAAGAATCAGCTAAAATTACGAAGGAATTATTTTCTATTTTTAGTTGATGTATACGGTTAAAAATTAAGTTATTGCATAATTTATTAATTGACAAAAATTAAATAACCACCTAAAAATAACCTAAAGCTAAATCAAAGGATGCGAATAAATCTCCTTATATCTCTCAATTAAAATAGGTAGTTAGTTTGGTTTTAATCTAATTAATCCTAATTAGCTATTTTTAGCTAATTTTACCAGAAACTAACTGTGGCGTTTTCTCATAACTTCCAATCTTATTTTCCACTTTCCTAAATTTTTGCAATAAAGGAAATATGGGGAGTTAGGGCTTTGAAGAACCTACAGTTGTTCCCATATAAAATGGAGACTTTTTAAACCGATTTTAGGTGTGTGCCCAAATCGAAAAAATCAAGAGATCACCAAGTAAGAAAAATATTTCACTCTTTCTTTTGCCAATTAACTTAGAATATTTTTCTTATGCAATTTCTTAGTTTTTATCCTTGTTAGAGAAATTATTTTTGGATGAGTTTTTGAGAGAAATTGTTATAACTAGACTTAAGGGAAGTCTAAGGGAGAAGAGAAGCTTCCATTGAAGCGTGAAGCGTTAGAAAGAGAAAGAGAAAGAGAAGGAGAAAGAGAAAGATAAAGAGAAAGAGAAGAGAAGTGGCCTAGTTGAGAATTGTTTTATGTAATTGTGATTGATTGCCTAAAACTTAGTAAGAGAAGTTTAAAATCCCGAGTGATCGTGGTTTTCCTTCTATTAGGCCTAGAAGGTTTCCACATAAAATCATTGTCTCCATGTATATTTCTTGCTTTGATTTTAAGTATTTGCTTTTCATTTTATATTTCGCAAAAACAGGGCTAAAATACTTAAACGTACAATACAACAATTCACCCCCCCTCTTGTTGCATTCGCCATCTCTAAGTGTTTCTACAATTGGTATCAGAGTCCTATTCCTCGTTTGATCGGGAAGCCTTGAGAGCAATATCCTAGTGTTGTATAGATGTTGAAGATGAATGAACGTATGGAAGACGGGTACTCTACTCAAAGACCGCCCATGTTCGATGATAAATTCTACACATATTGGAATAATAGGCTGGAGATATTCATTAAAGCTGAAAATTATCAAATTTGGAGAGTTATTGAAATTAGAGACTTTGAAGTAACAACTACCAATTCCAATAACCAAACTGTTCCAAAACCTATCACTGAATATGAGAAAGAAGATTTCCAGAAAATGGAGATGAACGCTCTTGCGATAAAATTACTTCATTATGGTCTCAGACCAAACGAGCATAACCAAATTATGGGGTGCAAAACTGCCAAGCAGATTTGGGATCTGCTAGAAGTTACCCACGAAGGAACAAGTAAAGTAAAGCGCTCCAAGATTGACTTGTTGATGTCCAAATACAAAAGGTTTGTTATGGAACCTAGAGAAAGCATCCAAGAGATGTTCACAAGGTTCACCAATATTACGAATGAACTTGTCTCTCTTGGAAGGTTATTCACGCAGATGAACAGGTCAGGAAAATTTTAAGGAGTCTGGCAGTGAATGATCAAGAAGAGTCAGAATGTGATGAAGAGGAAGCTGACATGTTGGTTCGAAAATTCAAAAAGTTCTGTAGGAACAGCAAATACGCCAATCAAAGAAACAATAAAGAAAGAGGATCTGCAAATACAAAGACCAACTATGAATGTCATAAATGTGGAAGTACTGATCACTTTATCAAGGATTGCCCTCAATGGAAAAAATGAGAAGGGCAAAAGGAAACAGGATAACAACCGATGAAAGGAAATTTCAACAAGATGGACTTTCGCAAAGCCATGATTACTCTATGGGGAGAATCTGAGAGCGAAGCAGAGACAGAAGCCCCCGTAGAAGAAGAAACTGCTATCTGTGTCTCATGGCCACTCATGACGAAAAGTCCAAAGGAAAATAGGTATTGTCTTCTAATTCATTTCCTAACTACCTATTCAAATGGGATAAATATAAAATAATTGAATTGCTTATGGAGACCTAAGAAAACCTAGATGAAAAAACTGCCACATGTCTCCAAATTGAAAAAGACCTTAAAACGAGTAAAGACCATGTTTCCTACCTAAATTCCTTTAGGTCAGACGTACAAAATAGGTTCTTTAATTTATTAGATAATAACGTCATGTTAAAGGAAGTTCCCAAATGGAATCTAGAGGCTAAAACTAGTAAAGACCATCTATCTATTCGTGACTTTAGCACCGAATTCCAAAAGTTAAAATTAGACCTAGAATCCACTAAAATTGAAACTTGAAATAAATTCAAGAGGAAAAGGGAAAATCAAAAAAGTTTCCAAATGGATTCTAGAGGCTAAAACTAAAAGTACTGGAGGCCTAGGTTACAATAAGAATAATAAAAAGAAAAAGGTCTATGTGGATCTCCTTAGTAGCAAAGTCTGTTCCTTTTGTGGCAAAATTGGGCACCTGAAATCTCAATGTATAAAAAACGAACAGCACGACAAAGCGAACCAAATTTATGTCAACCACATTTGGATTAAAAAATATGATTCATGCATAATCGACATGGAATCCAAGGATGACTGGGTTCCTCCTTCTAACAATTAGTTCGTTTTGCAGGTTCTAGTGAGGGGGAACAATTCATGGTATCTCGACAGTGGGTGTTCCAAGCACATTGCAGGTGATAGATCAAAATTTCTGTCACTAGAAGCCTATGATGGAGGAACTGTGACCATTGGTGACAATATAAAAGGCGAAATCATCGCCAAAGGAAAAGTAGGAAGGTCAAGTTCCCATGCAATTGATAATGTATTTTTAGTCGTGAATTTAAAGCATAATCTACTAAATATTTCACAGTTCTTTGACAAAGTTAACTCTGTAAACTTTACTTCTGAAAAATGTATTATTTCTAGGAATGACACAGGAGACATTGTTCTAGAAGAAATCCGTAAAGGGAACACTTATGTTGTGGACCTCCACACCGTTCCCAAAACCAGTTTGACTTGTCTCAGTGTTATAGAAGATGACCCTCTACTTTGGCATAAACGATTAGGTCATGCTAACTTTTCTTTGCTTAATACCTTAAGATCAATAGACCTAGTAAGTGGATTGTCGTCCCTGAAGTTTCAAAAAGATGAAGTTTGTGAGCCTTGTGTCAAAGGAAAACATGTTAGGTCGTCCTTTAAACCAAAGAATGTCGTGACCACCTCAAAGCCACTTGAATTAATTAATATGGATCTTTATGGACCTATGAGGATCCAAAGCCGTAGTTGCAAACGCTATGTATTTGTTATTGTTGATGATTATAGTAGATTTACTTGGACTATATTTTTAGTTAGCAAAGATGAAGCTTTCAATGAATTCGTTTATTTTGCTAATAAAATACAAAAATCTAGTAATTGTCAACTTGTCCACATTAGATCAGATCATGGTAAAGAATTTGAAAATTCAAGCTTTATGGATTTTTGTAATGAGCATGGTATAAGTCATAATTTTTCCGCCCTAAGGACACCACAACAAAATGGTGTGGTAGAACGTAAAAATAGAACATTAGAGGAAATGGCTAGAACCATGTTAATTGCTAGTAGTCTCCCTAGAAATTTTTGGGTCGAGGCTGTTAATACTGCATGCTATATTTTAAATCGTGTGTTGATTAGACCTATCACTTCTAAGACACCTTATGAATTGTTTAAAGGTGTTAAACCGAATATTTCATATTTTCGTGTGTTTGGATGTAGATGTTTTGTTAATGTTAATGGAAAACGTAATATAGGAAAGTTTGATGAAAGATGTGATGAAGCAGTATTTTTCGGCTATTCATCTCATAGTAAAGCGTATAGAGTATATAATAAAAGAAGTATTTGTGTTGAAGAATTTGTTCACATTATTTTTGATGAAACTAACTTTATGACAAGTGAACAAGATACAGGTAACTTTAAAATAGGTCTTGCTAACTGGGAAGATGATGAAGATATACATAGAGAGCAAGATCCTAGAACAAGAGGAGAGCAACAGGCTCAAGAAGAAACACAAGACATAATCAAGAAGAGGAACAGCCGGGAAACTAGGTCCAACAAGGTGTTCCCAATGCAACTGTTCCCAGAAATGAACAGAATGAGCAAACTGAAAGAGAACATAATGTCAATCATGTCAATGAGTCTGTTTCCACAAATGTTCCTACAAGAGAATTTGTACCAAAGCCGTGGAAAAATGAAAAGTCACATCCACTTGACTTGATCATAAGTGACATAAACAAGGGCACATAGACCAAATCCCAGCTAAGAAACTTTTGTGCACACTTTGCATTTCTCTCAACATTGGAACCCAAGAATCACGAATAAGCATTACAAGATTCCGATTGGGTTGTTGCTATGCAAGATGAATTGAATGAATTTGAAAGATATAAAGTGTGGCACTTAGAACCGAAACCCATAAACACAAAGGTAATTGGACTAAAGTGGATTTTTAGGAACAAACTTGACGAGCATAGAATCATAGTGAGAAACAAAGCAAGACTCGTGGTTAAAGGATACAATCAACAAGAAGGGATTGATTATGCAGAGACATTTGTCCCGTAGCAAGGTTAGAGGCTATCAGAATTCTTATCTCTTTTGCTGCATTTATGAATTTTATGTTATACCAAATGGATGTGAAATGTGCTTTCTTGAATGATTTTATTGATGAAGAAGTCTTTGTGGAACAACCACCTAGCTTCGAAAATCCATCTTTTTTAGATCATGTCTATAAGCTTGATAAAGTTCTTTATTGGCTCAAACAAGCTCTTAGGCAATGGTATGAAAGGTTGTCTAAATTTTTGATTGAAAATGATTTTATTAGAGGCAAAATTGATAAAACATTATTTTTTAAGAATAGAGGTTCTGATATATTAGTTGTGCAAATTTATGTTGATGATATTTTTTTAGAATAGAGGTCTGATATATTAGTTGTGCCCCTAAGAACTTCTAAAGAAATATGGTTTAGACAATGCTAAAAAAAACCACCCCCCCCCCCCCCCCCCCCCCCCCCCCCCCCCCCCCCCCCCCCCCCCCCCCCCCCCCCCCCCCCCCCCCCCCCCCCCCCCCCCCCCCCTTTTCTTGATTGCATGCTTATTTGATTAGCCCAAAGTAGCATATGTTTTTTTTTTGTGATTTGTCCTCTATTGCGAAAAAGGGACTTTATTTTTTTTTTTTCCAAAATTTTCTTTTTTTCTTTGGGAATTTAATTTTTTATTTTTTTTTTTTTGGGTAAACTTAATTATGGAAGAAGGCGAAATCGCCGTTGTTGAAAAGCGTTTACCCCCTTCGATTCAGCGAACATCCCGCGAACTTTTGTTCACCCCTTGTTCCACTAATTGATCAAGTGTCAAACTCTTGATAGCGGGCCCCCCAAAATTTAAAACCCTTCTGCCAAAAAATCACGCACTCCTCTTCCTAAATTGGTACTATCTCATTTTCGATGGCCAGTGAATCGATATTTTTCTGCAGCCCTGATCCCCCGGGAATCCTGAAATCTTCTATAAAAACCCCCGGGGAAAGGGAAAACCCACCAAATATTTTGCAAGTAATCACCCATGTGCCCCTTCACATCAAGGCAAAAAAAAGGAAAAATACGGCCTTTTTTGGGAAAAGCCCGGGTTGACCCAAAGGATTTTTCTTGTCAGGAAACTGACTAAATGGCCCAAATGATCACCCGGTCGAAGGGGTTGCTAAAGAAATAAAAATTGGGGTTTTTGATCAGATAAATGGTATGCCTTTCCCCGTTCCCTATTACACCATTTTAAAAATCAAGGTTGGGGAAAACCCCCTCAGGGACTTTTCTTGCAATTCGTTTAAAAGTTTGATGCGTGTTATCAAAAACTTCACTATAGGAATGGGAAATACTTAGGTATGGTCCGGGGTTTTGGTTGTCGTGTTGGGATTGGTTTAGTTTTCTGGAGGTTTGATCGGTACATAGGGTCAGATTGTCTTTTAGGGGTGAAAGAAAAAGCGTGTTAAAGTTTTTTAGGAATTATGAAGCGATTTAGCAGCGACTCTTTGTCACCCACTTTTATACAGCATTGCGGCTTTTGTTACCATGGTACTACAAAAGTAAACCGCCGGTGATACAGCGTTGATTTACTGTTTGACTAACCACATAAAAATAAGAGGTATACGCTGCCAATGATATATGCGCTTATTGAGATTTGCGTTGTATGGTTGGGTGATTCATTAACTCAACGTTTAAAGAATTTACGGTGTTCCACGGATGGTCTAGAATTCCCACTTGAGTTACTTTGCTTAACCAAGCGTAGGTGCATAAAATGCCTGCCTAAAATTGAATGATAGAAAGAGATACCAAGAGGATGTTGTTGAAGTGGAGGGAGGTTAGTTTGATGATAGAGAAAAGAGAGAGTTAGAAGAAATAAGAATAGAGGAAAAAGGTTGAGGCGTTTCCCTACGCCCGCTTGGTGAGGCTCCTGAAAGGGCAAATTACTAAGGTAGGGGAAACCTACGAGGTGAAGAACTAGGAAACGAACATTCGACTGGTTCGATGATGAAGGGTTGCTATGCGGTCAGGAGGAGCATTATGCCTCTAAAGCGGAGATACCAGCGTCAAGGTTAAACGGATGAATACTTTACCCTCGTCCAAAATACCACCATGCCTGCTGCACCAGGAAATCCCTTTCGACAGCCACTTCAGCAGTATACCGCTTCACCGCCGTCATGCCTGTACCTGCTACTCACTTTACTTCCGGCACATCCAGCACACGGTTTTAGCGAAACCTGCTGACCTTTCGTGCTTGTTCTCACCGAATTTGTGAAGTTTTCCGATTCACCAGAGCTCATGGCTTTTCAAGATGAAATTAGGTATACGCGCATCCCACTAACGATCCGGTATCACCGGATGGAATCCGTTTGAGATTTCAAAACGACAGCTGTTGAAGTCATGATAAGTTAAGTTGATGAGGCTGATACGATCTATACGCTCCACTACTCAATTTATGTAATTGTTGGCCACCCGTCGATTTTCAACAGTCAAACCCAATGGCGCAGCATATTATTTTTGGAAGATTTACCGGTACGGGGTACGATTTGTTGTAATTTTGCTTTGTTGAAACAATCGTACTTTCACGGCTTATTCAACCTTGATTAAGCATCTACTTTTAGAATTGATTGTGATGCTTATTAGTTGCGTATCTTGTAGTCATTTTATGGTATTTGCTTGGATTAACGATGCTTTCGTTATCTATAACGACCCAATGCTTGCCTTAGATGTCTTTGTGGTTTTGAACGATCCTTTTGATTGATGTCGAAGAATAACAAACTTGGGGGAATACTTGTAGTACTAGTTTGCATATACTATTATATATACTATTATTACATTACCTAGTTGCATAGCTTATATACTCAATCTTTGTTTTGATATATACATATTATATCTTGCTTTCACGAATTGATCTAATATTACTATGCTTTGAGGAGTTAATGCTATTTAGATATCGATGCTTGTTTCAATTCATTACTCGATATTACTATGTTGTTTCAAATTAAACTATTAACGTGTTTTATGTTTTATTTTTGATATTACTACTTTGCTTAAAAGTGCTGCTCGATGAAGTCCTATTCTAGAATTCACTATAAGTATAGATTTGATACTTAAATGTTTGCCTTTATTTATTTTTTAGTTGATTATGCGGTTAAATATTAGGAGAATATTGTAAAGTAATTGACTATCAAATAAGCCTTTACGCCCACATAAACCAGTGGTTGAGAGAATAAGTCTCCTTTATTTTTTTCTCCATAAAATAGGGGAAGCGTTAAGGGTTTAGTTGATTAGTCTTCATTGGTATTATTAGCTAATTAATTATTAAAAACTAACCGTAAGATATTAAGTAACCTCAGATAATTCCCCACTTTCCGATTTTAAGTGGGGATGGGTGGTTGCAGTTAATCTCACATAAAGATGTTTTTTAACTTAGAGGCTAATAATGAGGTGTTGTGCCAGCGAGGAAAATCCAAAAGGAGATCACCAAGTAAGAAAATATTTATTCTTCATTTGCGGTTAATTCCTGATATTTTTTCTTATGCAATATCTTAGTCTTTATCCAGAAATTATTTGTAAAGAGTTTTAGGAGTTTGTGAGGTAGACTTGGGGAAGTCTAAAGAGCTTGAGAGAAGTGAAGAGGCCTAGAAGAGAGATTGTTTATGTAGTGTATTAATTGCATTAAAACATATTAAAGGAAAAACAAAATCAGTTGATTAGAGTGGTTTTATAATATTAGGCCTAGAAGGTTCCAGTAGGAAATCCTTGTCTCCATTTTACTTTTTTTGGTTTTGTTTAAATTTTTTTTTTGATTTATATTCCAAAAAAAAATTAAAATTTTTTAAAACCTCAACAATTCCCCCTTTTAAAACATTTTTTTAAAACTCTAAGGTTTTTTTTCCCAAAAAATTATATGTTTCATTTTTTTGTTAGGGGGGGGTTGTAAATTGCGTGGATTGAATCATTCATAAAATCCCCAAAATTTGGGTTAAAAAAAAGGTTTTTGGGGAAAGAATTTTCCAAACCCCCAGGGTACACCAAGGATAAAGGTTTTTTAAGAAAATTTAATTTATTAAAAAGGGAAAAAAAAATTTTTGCCCCAAACACATTGTTTTAAAAATTTTTTATTTTTGAAAAAGGGGGGTGGGATAAAAAATTAAAAACCCTATTTTAAAAACCCATATATCCTTGGTGTATTTTGAGGATTTTTAAAAATTTTATGAAAAATTTAAAAGGGGATTGTCTTTTTTTGGGTTTTCCCCACAAGCTTAAATTTTTTTAAATTAATTTAAACGATTTATATATTTAAATCTGACAAACAAAAAAAACAACCCCCAAATAATTAACTAAATTTTTAAAATGTTTAAAAAGGTCCCAAACCCCAGTTTTAAATTTTTGACTTTTTTTTTTATTAAAAAAGCCCCCAAAAATACTCAAAAAAAAAAAAAAAATTTAAATAATAAAATGACTAATTTAAAAAACTTAAATCATGACTACAAAATTTAAAAAATAACAAAAAAAAAGACCCAATTATAAAGACTTAATTTAACCATGCTAATAAAATAAAAAAAAGGGGAGCTAAAAAAAACCCTACAAAAAATAATTATTTGATTTTTGGGAATAGTTAATTTGGAGGGGGTTTGGATAAAACATAAATTAATCCACACTTTACCATCTACTTCCCTAATTCACAACCTTTTACACTTCTTTTCCCAAATCACTAACATTTTAAATTTTTGGAACAAATTTGTATGCATTAAGTCCGTAGTCCATATGCAATATTTCCTCAGCCTACCCTTCCTTTTTTTTCTCCCTTTCTAAAAACCCTAATATCTGTGAGTTGGGGGCTCCCCTATTTTCTCCCCTTTTTTTTTTTTATTAAGAATTTGGGAAAAAATTTGGGGGGTCCCTCCCCCCAAAAAGAGTTGTTCACCCCATTGGGTTGATTCACCCAATTTTTGGTTTTAAAAATCTCCCCAGAGAAACCCTTGGTAATGAATTTTTCCTTTTGTTGATTTGTTTTAGAGATTAAGCAATTTTAAAACACCAAATTTTAATTTTCATCAACTACATCAAATTCAAATTTCCCCATCTTAAGACTAAAACCCACAAAGACCCTCAGAAGGTTTAGATCAAACAAATATGGAAAATATTTAATTTTCAAATTCATAACAACCCATCGTGTTTTTTATTTTTTTTGACTATATTTGGTTTTAGTTCTAAGACTTGCTAATTTTTTATCTCCCGGATTGATGTTATGACCTTTTTATTAACTTTAATCAAAAGAAAAAAATCCCGAGTCCATACAAAATTTTTCTTATATGGGTTTTTGGTTTCGCTAATTAAGAGATTTGTTTTTTTGGGATTTTTTTTTGTTTGATTTTTTAGGGTAAGCCGGATATGATCCCATTTAATGATGTTCATTAGAGATAATCTTTGTTTTTAAATATTCTACATATAGATTGGGGTATTTGGGGATTATAAAGAAAAAATTTTTGATTAAGAGATGTATTGGGTAATGTTTAGTCATTTTAAACCAAAAAAAAAAAAGAAGTCAAAGTCAACCCTTGACCCCATCCGGACCACCAAAAGTCAATTTTATTTCACCCAAAAGATAATTACTTTTGTAACTTTTGTGTAGTTATCGACCCCACAAAGAACCACCTATTTCCCAAAAATTAAATCTCCAACCCCCCCACTATTACTAACCCCACAAAAACTTTAGGGGGTATGGCAAAGGGGGAAATTTTTTAAATAACCACCCCCAAGCCCTTCATTACGAAAAGAAACTCCAAAAAATTTACTCGATAGTTACCTCCCGCCAACCCCCTTCCCCCGCAAACCTTTAAATTTTACATAACAAAACCCCCATCTAATTTTTTATTCAAATTTTTCACTTACTTTTCTACTCTATCCCCCCGAACGTCGGGGAGGGGTTTTGGGAAAATCCCCAAGGGTTTAAATTTTTTTAAAAGGGAAAAATAACCGGCCCTGTGAAGAATAATTTTCGTTTTTCCTGGGAAAAAAACAATCACCCCACCCCGGGATTCCCACATGCCAAAAAACTCCCAAAAAATGTTCCCAAAAAATTCTAAAAATCAAATACCCCAAACCCTAACTTTGTTGGGGGTTATTTTGGCCGGGCCCAAAAAGGATTGGGAGAAGGATGGATCCTCCCAACAATTCGGAAAAACGGGAAAATTTCCCCAAAAGGGGGGATAACTCCAAAGGGGATTTACAAAGGATTTTTTTTTAACCCTGGCCCCCCCTTCCCCAAAAAAGCTAAACCGGGGAAAGGAGGGGGAATGGGGGTTTTCCCCCTGTGGCTTAATCCAAAAAACAAAAACCGGGTTTAGGGGTTATCCGAACAAAAAAATCCCAACCCCCCAAAACACCAATCAACCCAGAGCGGAAAGAGAAAAAAAGATTCTTCCGGTCTAGCTTTTCCCCTTTGCCGCCTCAGAACAAAATCACCGGAAAATTTGCCTTTGAGGACCCCAAGATGCCCCCATGTTGTTAAAACCCCCCCCCAAAAACTTGGGAACCCCCAAACCCGCCAAGATTAAAATTCGCCATGAACTCTATTATGGGAAACCCCTCCCAAGAACATGTCCCGGGTTTAAAAACCCAGCGTTGTTTTTACCACCGGGGCCCCTTCGTAAATTTTTTTCCCACACACTTGGGAAAGGGCCCCAACCGGGATACCTCACAACCCGGATCAACCGACCTTTCCCAAAGCAAAAACCCAAATCACTTTGGCTTTCCAAAAAAGAAAAATCCAACTTACCGGGAAAACATTGTAAAGGAAGGAAAGTTTGTGGACGTTCTGGGAAAAACCCCAAAAAGTTGTTCCCCGAAGGACGGACTTAAGATCTGGGCACCCAACCCCGATCAACTAATTTTTCCCGTTTTGAAATTTTAAAATTTGGGGGCATCAAAGGGGTTTTGCCCAAAAAGGGTGGGTTGCCCCGTATCAACCAAAATTGTCCCATGACAACGAAAAAAAGTTTTTATAAAAGGAAAAATCCAATCATTTTCCCCCCGGGAAAATTCCAACCTTTAGGGATGGGGTAAACCCCAACTTTCCCTTTTGATCCCCTTCATAGGGACCACCGCGATTTTGAACAAGGGAAAGGGGTTTTAATCGAAATTTGGGAAAAGGGAAAAGATTCCGCTTTTAAACCAAAAAGGGGATTTTCTTCGGGTGTTTGAGATGCCCCCCGCCTCCCACTACTACTACACCCGGACCATCAATTATGACTCGATCAAAGGGCTTTATCGCAATACGGCCCTACCTTGGAAAACGGGAGAGTTTCCATACCGTAAAAAAGCATGGGAAAGAAGGATTCGGGAAAGGACTATTCCCCCCGAACAATAATGAAAGATCATATCCCCCAAAATTTAAAACCCCGGAAAAGGGGAAAAGAGAAACAAAGCTTCCATATGGGGGAAAATTTAAAATGATCGGGGGTGTTTTTTAAAGTAAAATCCAAACAATTAAGGCCGGCCGGGCAAAAAAACCCAAACCTTGGGTGAAAGGCCCCCCAAAAATTTCCCCAAAGGTCCCCAAAGGGTTCCCCCCCTTTTAAATTTTCTAACCCGGCAAACCCCCACATATCCCCCCTCTAGGTGGAATCAAAAAACGTAAATTTTAAAATGGGTTTTTCCCCCAGTAGATAAGGTGACAACAAAAACTTTATCACTAAAGGACCCCTCAAAAAAAATGAAGTTCGAGGAGGGAAAAACTTTTTAACGCTTTTATGAGCCCCCCCTAGGCTTTTGGGGAAGATCAACCTCATACCGCTATTACAAAATGCCGATATAACCGCTATAAGGTCATGCCGCTTCAATAAAACTAGGGCAACGTGATCGAGGATGGTAAACAAGTTTTCAACTCCCGATAGGGAGGAATTTAAGTCTATGTAGACGATATGATCACCAAGAGTAAACATGATTACTGGATCCATGTCGCAGACTAAATAAACATTCATGATCCTCCATAACCACAAATGCCCTTTAATCCCAAGCTGCCATTGGGGTTAAAGTGGGAAGGCCCTGTTCTTGGGATGAAAGGGGATCGGCTAACCCCCGATAAAATTCAAGCAATCCCGACATGAAATCTCCCAAAAACAACCAAAGAAGTTCAAAACTAACCGGATGGTTGCCGTCCTGGGAAGATTTAAGTCAAATCAACGACAAATGCTCGCCTTCTTCGGACCTCAAACAAACAAAATTCGAAGGACCAAGAGTGTTTAATTTTAACACCAAGGTCTACCTTGCTTTCTCCCAAAGTTAGTCTCCCCATAAGGAAAAACTTCTAATCCCTATGCCTCTATATCGAGTACTCGCCTCCGAGTCCCTGAAACAGAAAGTGAAAAGAGCCGCATCATGTAATTATATAAGCCACACTTTCCGGCCAAGGGAATTACAAATAAGTAGAGAAAGGTTGTTCAGTCATAATGGCAAGTGAAGTTGAAACCCTACTTCCAGCCCCATCAACCGGGCCGAACTAATCAACCTCTTAAAAGATCTTGAAGGCAAGAACCAATCGCCGCATTCTCTATCCAACCAATGGCGCGACTCAGGGATGAGTATGAACCAAGAACCCATCAAAGCCCAAGCCCCTCGGCCGACTTCATCAAGGAAGCAGTGGCCGCATCCCATGTAATTCTAACCAAGAATGGAAACTGTACGTAGATGGTTCATCTACCAAAGTTGCCAGCGGTGCAGGGATACTCATCATCTCCTCCACCGGTGCCAGGTTAGAACGAGCAGTGAGGTTTGAGTTCGCTGCCTCCAACAATGAAGCTGAATATGAGGCCCTCATCCTGGGGCTAACCATTTGCTACGAATCCGGGGCAAAAATGTTGTCAGCGTTTTCAAACTCCCAGTTGATAGAACAAGAAAGCAAGTTCAAGAAAAGACAAGGTATGAAAATGTATCGCAAAGGTACGAGAGTGGGAAATTTGAAAGATTCTATCATCTCACATACCCCGCCTCGATAACGCCGCGTACTCACTCAGACAGTAAGAAGTTCAGCAGATTCATCTAAGGCCGACACCGTGGAAGTTCTTTCCTAACCCCAAAGATCAATGTCATGGTAAACGGATAGTAGATCGAACAGGAGGAACCGCGGTTAAGTATCTCAAAATCAAATTCTCCCTGGACGATGAAAATGAAGCAGTAACCAGTAAGAAGAGTAAATGGTTTCGAGTATTTCATGGAACATCAGACAAAATCCTACACACATCCACTCCTAAAAGGGGACCCTGAGGAATGAATTACATCCTCCGAAATTCAAGCGAGGATGCGGAAACCCATCAAGGATAAAGACCACACGCAAGTGCTTTCAAACGATATTATCGGCTCCACTCGCATAAGATGTCAAAACTTGATACCCATCTTTCCAAGGTATCCAAAAGCCTACAAGCTTCCTTTACTACCACGCACCGGTCGCCTTTGACAAGTGGGGATGGACTTATTTGGTCCATTTCCGCCAAGGGGCAAAGGAAGTTCATCAGGCAATAGACTACTTTTCCAAGTATGTTGAAGCCGGCCACTTAGCACCATTATCAAAAATGCGTATGCCAATCCTCTGAGGAAACATCATAACAAGATAGGTATAACCTCGTCATTATCACCGAGTAATGGTAGGTTCCGGGAGCCAAGGCACCGTGGAATACCGGAGAAATTCAACATCCAAACCGCTCACCAAGATCAAGGCCACAAACCAATGGGCAGGTTGAGTCGGCTAACAAGGAAATACTCAATGGTATCAAGAAGAAAATCGAAGGCGCCAAAGGGTCATGGGACGAAGAGCTACCAGGAATTCTCTGGGCCAGCCGCACTACCGTGAAAGATTCAACAGGTCATACTCCCTTCTCACTTGTCTTTGGATCAGAAGCCGTTCTACCAGTGGAAATCGGGGTTCCTTCCACAAGGGTGACTTGCTACTCTTTTTCTGAAAATGATGAAGGAAAAAGGGTTAATCTAGACTTGCTCCCGGAGACCCGTGGCAATGCACTCCCGGCACGCCTGTAGTAAAAATGACTCGTCAATTCAACAGACACGTGAAGACGAGAATCCTCAAGCCCGGAGACTGGGTGTTACGCAAAATTGAAGCCACCGGGAAAGCCACAGAAAACGGGAAGTTGGGGGCCAACTGGGACGGCCCATTCAAAATCATCACTGCTATCAAACCCAACACATTTGAGTTGCAAGATGTAGAAGGAAAGGCGCTGAAAAGACCTTGGCACGCAGACCACTTGAAGAAATTTTTTTACAAGGGGCATACATCATCGGCACATCAGCACTCACAAGTTCAATTTTCAATTTTCAATTTTCAATTTTCAATTTTCAGCAATTCATAGTTCAGTTCAATTTTCATGTAATCAACTGTGTCAATATCTTTTGGTACTTTGTCAATTTTCAATATTCTATCTACAGGCACCGTTATTCACAACGGCTAGGCGGTATCAATATCTTTTGGTACTTTGTCAATTTTCAATATTCTGTTTTACAGGAACCGTGTTATTTACGACGGTTAGGCGGTGTCAAAAGATTTGATACTTTGTCAATTTTCAAACGATAAGGTAACAGTACCTACGGTTAGCCGGTATCACTATGTGATACTTTGTCAATTTTCAATATTCAACGTTAATAAACGAAACAAGAAATAAATGCAAAACTTGTTAAACGAAGATTAGTATATATACAGTCAAAATGGTTACAATGAAGTCAATGTTTAAGCCAAAATATATACAAATAATATCCCAAAGGAAGAATGGAAACATAAGAGAACTAAGCTACGGCAGAGAGGCATCATCCTGCTGGTCCGGTGGCCCGGGCTTAGGCTCTGGCTGGGGACGCTGCGGAGAGGGAGTGAAGCTGATAATGTCTTCAACATCTGGCCACGGTGCTTCACCCGCCAACTCGTCAGCCAAACCGCGGAAAGTCTCCCTCTTGGTTGATAAAATCTTCGATAAACTTGAAGATTCTCTTTGAAGCGCAACGAAGGAGGACCTTTCCGGCGCCTTGGGGAAAGGAGGATAACAGACGGGTATCTTGTCGAGATCAAGAGCAAGTGCCCTCTTCTCCCTCGTAGGATCTACCTTTGTCGCCCATTCCCGCTACTCCTCCTCATCCTCTACCACGGCCTTACCCAATACCTCAGAATCTTTGTCCAATATAGATTTAAGGTTGGCCGTGGCTTCTCCATGACTTTGTTCGGACAGCTCCAGAAGTTTCGAAAAATCAACATTCATCTTCTGAGCCGCCAGCTTGAACTTCTCAAATTCTACCAAGGCCCCGGTACCCATCATTTCCTCAGACAAGGCCGTCAGCAGCGGTACCACTTCCTCGGAATTTAGCCATTGCCGAGCCAGGAAAGCAGTCCTCTCTGACCGCAGCTTGTATACTTTAGCCGCATCAAGGACCCTTTCGAAGCGGTACATATCACTCATCACAGTTTTAATAACTTGCTCATTAGCTGAGACAAGTTTATCATGATCATCCAACATCCGTGCCACATCTTGGCATATACGAGTTGATATCTCGGATGCCTGATCAAGCGATTGGCCGGCAACGTCCAGGTTTTCCTTAATGCGGCTCCTCCACTTTTCAGCCAAGGCCAAGCGCGCAAGCGCTCCTTTAGCTCTTCGCACTTGGCCAGCTTCTCCTTCATCCCCGGGAGACCGGCCAGATCCACCCTCACCCGCTCAATTTCAGCATGTTGAGCCTCAACTCTGGCGGTCAGGCGGTCGTTCTCCGCCGCAAGTGTCCGCTGGACAACCAGCTCATATTCAGCCCTCAGCAAGGCCTGTTAAAAAGAAACAAGTTAGAAAAATATCAAACAAACAAAGATACAACGTAGTGTGGATAAAACTTACGTCTGCGGTGGAGGCACGAGCTTGTTCTGCCCACTCAACCGGCGATAAGGAGTTCAGATACTCCATATCCCTCTCGCTCACCAGATTTCTGGAAGCGCGGTTGATACGGGATGTTAGATCAGAACGATCTAACTCAACGAAGGCCACATCGTCCCGGTGTGGACGGATGCGGCGTTGGTACACCTTTTCGTATGAATAGGGCGGGGTCCCGCCCGACTCAACCACCTTTTTGCCTTTCTCTTCGGCGGCGGGTTTGCTCTTAGGACGGGACGACCCGCCCTCCCTCTGGACTTCCGCCGGCCTCCTCTCAGCCAAAGGTACGGCGCTCTCCGCCGTATCAGATTCCTGCGGAGACGAGTTCGAACTTGATTCATCTTCGACCTCCACAGGATCGGCAGGTCGCACCGGCGGGGCCGACGTAGCCTTCTTCCTTGCCCCGGTTTGACGCGACTTGGCTTTTCTCTTAGCCGTTGTCTTCTTCCTCTTAACCGCCGGCTCGCCCCGCTCCACATGCGACGGAACGGGGGCTTCCTTCCGTTTCTCTAGGAGAGAACGGGGCTCCGGCTCCGTCGGAGCAGCTTCTACCCCGGCCATGTTTGTAGTTCCATTCTGCATCAAAATACAAATTAGATGATAAAATCTAAGACAAGAAAAAGGGAAGCTTGAGGAAATACCTTTGGCGGGGTAGGTAGAGGAGTAGTATCCGCCGCCCTCTTGGCGCGGTTGTGCGTCATCGACATCAAATTAAACTTGCCCATCAGATTGACGTATTTATTCTCTAGTTCTTCTCGGGCTACACCTGCATAGAGAATGATGATCAGAAACCGGCGTAACATAATAAGGAAGCACAGCCAAAACACACACTTACGCTTATGTATTTTCAAGCTTATTTCAAAAGCAACAATCTAGGGTTAATGGAGGATGAAGAGGATGAAGATGATGGAGAAGAAGGAGGAAGAGAGAGAAAGATGATTAGGGATGAAGAATTAAATTAAAAAAAGGAAAAAGAAATAAAAAAGGAAAAAAAAGGAAAAAGAAAAAAAACTCAAAAAAAAGGAAAAACCAGAATAATAGAAAGTCAACGGTGAAAAGGCTGGTCAACGGTCTCAACCGGTCACTTGGCCGTAATGGTGGTCAATTTAAAAAGTTGATGGCTGTAATTCATAAAAAAAAAGCTTTGCGGCTGTAATTCATAAAACGATAAAACGAGAAAACTTTGAGGCTGTAATTCACAAAAGATCCTTGATAGAATAAAT
>CM033452.1:17519361-17557375 GCA_019425755.1 Amaranthus cruentus
TGACTTCATCAACCAACTTGTCTAAGATCTTCTTCAATCTTATCACTGAGGAAGAGTGTGTTTGTGTTCACTGTGGCACTCACATGGCAAGTCCGTATTTCTTTTAATTGGTTATTCTTGGAAAGACAAGTAATTGATCCCAAAAAGCGTAGAAATTATCAATGTGACTTGAATTGAAGAGAAGATCTATACCTCCATCATTCATCTATATTGACTTTTAGGTAAGATAGTTTTGGGTGGTTTTGAAGTTATCAGATGTAGGAGGCCTTTTGTTGGAGGTGAATTTGTCTCAAGGTACGAATCAAAGATAGGCTAGTATGTTATTTCTCTTAATTAGTGTAGAGATTGTTACACTCTCTTATTTGATCAAGAATCCCAAGGTGTATGGATATGTGAGTCCCAAATGAACGTCTAGACCAATAACTTGCATACATGTGTAAATATCATATTTAAAGAGTATTCCATTTAGTTTTCTGAGTTCTCACCCCTTGATTAGTGTTGGTACAGTGGTCGCATCACTGTATTCGGTGTTGATAGCACCTGGTCATGAGAAGTCCAAATGTAAGACGTGACAATTTCATTTCTTTTGTATGGTAGATTTTAGATGAAGCTTGGTGTCTTTTGTGTTTTTAAAGAGTATCCCATTTAGTTTTCTGAGTTCTCACCCCTTCACCAACGTTCTCTTCTTCACCTTGCTTAAACGAAATATGATAGGATAACTCTTCTCAAGGTTGCTGTGATTTCATTTTCTTTGTTAGCTTTTGGTTTATGATTATCTCTCCAGCATCCACCCTTGATTTAGATTGATACTTAAGGTAAAATACATCTATTCTATTCACATCTTTGGATCTATTCCTTCCCCAATTTGGGTTTAGTTTCAGATAAGGCCTTTTTAGTTAGGTACTTGAGTGGTGAACTACCTATTCAAATTTACTCCTTAAGTTCAACTACCTTGGGTGCACTGCCTTGATTGATCTCTTTTTGTAGTTTCATTTGGGTTAGGTCAAATACTCTTTCTTTAAGTTTCACTAATGTCCTAAATGTCCAAGATATCCTTCATCCGAAAGCTACATTCAGTTTCATAGTCTACAATATTATGTTTGGGTTTCGGGGATTAAGCTTTACTTAATGTTTCTAGATGACAAGGCTATGTGTTTGGATAACAAGGATCATTTGTAGGTTTAGTTGGCTTGAGTTAAAGACTCTTGAAGTTGCACCGTGATAGGTTTGTCATGTTGACACTCAAGATTCTCACCGGTTACCCTAGCAAAGCTATTCTTTACCATGGTTAAATAATTACTTAGTGTAACAAACTGTGTAATATTTTCTCTTTCTTCTAAGAGTTAGTTAGTAGTCATAGTATATAAGAATAGGCTACTGTATCAATAAACATCATTATGGAATAATAATAAATTCTTTGTATTGTTTCTCTGTTTGTAGCATACCTCCATTAATGGAGTTCTTCTTCTTCTCCTATTATAACATGGTATCGGAGCAGGTTCTCCACCTTTAAACCTCCATTTTTTTTGTCTTCGACACTTCTTCATTTTTTTCTTCTCTTTCTCGTTTCTTTCATTCTTTCATGGCTTCCCACACTCAAAATTCCTTTGTGACAGATTTAACTCAGAATTCAGGGAGCATCTACTACCTCCATCCTTCCTATCACTCGAGTCTCAAGCTCATTAGTGTCCCTTTCGACGGCACTGGTTTTTCTACTTGGAAGCGCTCCATGATTATAGGTTTATGCTCCAAGAACAAGAAATCTTTTGTTGATGGCAGCCTTATAAAATCGACATTAGATCCGACTGCCTTACAAGCGTGGGAGAGGTGCAACACCATGCTCATCGGTTGGGTTATTTCATCTCTCAATCGCAACATTGCTAAAAGTGAGATGTATTACAATGATGCTCGTGATATATGGAGCAACCTCGAGGCACGTCATGGTCAAACATCTAGTTCTCTTCTTTATTCTCTTCAAGAAGAATTGTCTCACACATTCAAGATCCTCAAATGCCTATTGCTGAATATTATACTAAAGTTAAAGGACTATGGGATGAAATTGATAATATTAGTCCATTAGATGTTTGTGTATGCTCTAATTGCTCCTGTGACTTGACTAAGAAGTACCTTAAAGATCGTGAGGATCAACGTCTTATACATTTTCATATGAAGCTACACCATTCTTTTCAACAAGTTCAAGGTAATATTCTCCATATGAAAGATCTTCCTTCTGCTGTTGGGGCTTCTAATATTTTGTTAAATGAACAACTTCATCAGGAGCTAAGTAAGCTCTCTACTCCCTTTATTCCTGATGCCATGACTTTCGTGCCTGACAAAAGACCACACTATGAGCGTACTTCCTTCAAGATTTGCTCCTCTCATGATCATTCTCCTGGTTCTTTTACTAAAGGTCCTAAGCATTCCTCCTTCTATATTGTGATCACTGCAAATTGTCTGGTATTACTATTCACCGGTGCTACAAACTCCATGGATATCCTTCTTTCAAACATGCTCAATCCAAACGCATTGTTGCTGTTGCTCTTGACACTGTTCCTGATCCTCGTTCTGACATTTATCACACCGGACTCTCCGATGAACAATTTCATTACTTATTGAAAGTTCTTGGTAGGTCCACTAAATTTTCTCCCGCCCCTGCACTTGATCCTTTGAATGCTCCCTCTGCCAATATAGCAGGTACATCATGTTTTCTTTCTCAACATCATTCATCTTATGGTTGGATTATTGACAGCGGCACTACCGACCATATGTGTCATTCTCTGTCTTCGTTCACTAATTTAAGATCTGCTACTCATCATCGTCATGACATCACGATTCCCGATGGTCATTCCATAACCGTCTCTTATATTGGCGATGTTCGTCTTAATGTTGTTTTTGTTCTTAAGGATGTGCTCTTTGTACCTCAATTCAAATTTAATCTCATCTCTATCTCTAAACTTTGCACTACTGAGCATCTTTCTTTATTATTCACTAATACTTCTTGTTTGGTTTAGGACCATTTAAAGAAGACTCCCTTGCTTCTTGGTAGCCACAAAAATGGACTATATTATTTTGAAGATATTTGTCTCCTTGATATTGTTCCTGCTGTTCTCACACCTAAACATACTTTACTGCCTATAGCTAATACAGTCACATGTAATAAAGCTTTAGAGAAGGCCAAATTGTGGCACATCCGATTAGTTCATGTCCCTTTCAATCATCTCAAGGCATACAAACATGATCTTGATTCTAATGCTTTGTTGAAATCCTTTTTCTGTACTATATTTTTGAAAGCAAAGCAATTTAGGCTACCTTTTAAATCTAGCTATGACAAGTTTACATCACCTTTTGAGTTGCTACATATGGATGTATGGGGTCCTTATTCAGTATGTACTTCTAATGGTTGTAAATGTTTTCTTACCATAGTGGATGATTACACAAGATGTACTTTGCTTTATTTTTTACAAAGAAAATCACAATGTGTTTCTTATGTTCCACAATTTTTTGATTATGTTGAGAGTCAGCACAATGCTCGTATTAAATTCGTTTGCAGCGATAATGCTCTTGAATTATGTGAAGGTGCAATGAAACAATTTTACACTTTGAAGGGTATAAAACATCAAAAGAGTTGCGTCGACACCCCTCAACAAAATGGGATCGTCGAGCGCAAACACCGTCATTTACTTGAAACGGCTCGTGCTTTTTTTTTTTCAAGCTCAATTACCCCCTCACTTTTAGGGTGAAAGTGTTCAATGTGCTACATATTTGATTAATCGCATGCAACTTTCTAGTTTGGGTAACATGTCTCCCCACGAGAAACTTTTCGGTATCACCAATCACCACCTTCGTGCCTTCGGTTGTTTATGCTACACCTATACCCTTAAACAAGGTCGCACAAAATTCCAACCCCAAGTCGACCCTTGCGTATTTCTTGGCTACCCTTACAGTCAAAAGGCTTACAAATTTTATAATCTTAACACAAAAAAGATCATTATTTCCCGAGATGACATTTTTCATGAGCACCACTTTCCTTTCCATTTTAAAGATAAATCTCCATCCACTAGATTTTACCTACTAGTCATTAACAATAACCACTTTACATATTACTATACTATTTTTCCTCCACCTCCTGATTCTTTCCCTGACAATGCACCTCACACGTTACATCCCTCTACCCCTCCTCCTCTTATTACACTTACTCTTACTTTACCCACTACCTTGACACCTACCTATCCTACGCCCTACCCCACCTTCACATCCTATTTCTTCTACTAATAATACTCCTATTCGAAGGTCCTCCAGACCCCATCTCAAAGATTACATTTGTAATCAAGCTTCATCCCACCGGTGCCATATTGTAGCTCTTACCACCTTTTCCTCTCAATCTCTAGTTCTCCAACACTCTCAATCCTGGTATGAACCTCAAACATAAAGAGGCTGCTTATGATGCGAATTAGGTTAAAGCTATGGATCTCGAGCTTCTTGCTCTTGATAAGAATAACACTTGGGATTTGGTTCCTTTACCTGCAGGCAAGAAACCCATTGATTGGAAATGTGTCTTTAAGGTTAAATTGAAATCCGATGGTTCTCTTGAGCGATATAAAGCCTACCTTGTTGCCAAGGGCTATAATCAAAAGCATGGTATTGATTTTCAAGAAACTTTCTCTCCGGTTAAAAAAATGACAACTATTTGTTGTATAATTTCTCTTGTTGCTCAACATCAATGGCCACCTTTTCAATTAGATATCAACAACGCGTTTCTCCATAGCGACCTCCATGAAGAGGTGTTTATGCGCGTTCTTGAGGGTCTTGATCATGGTCTGATATTGTGTGCAAATTAAAAAAGTCTCGCTATGGTCTCAAATAAGCTTCCCGACAGTGGTTCGCCAAGCTTACACAAGCTCTTGTTCTTCAGGGTTTCACGCAGTCCAAAAATGACTATTCACTCTTCATCAAACGATCTTCTCAATCGTTTATTCTCGATGTTGTGTATGTTGATGACATTATTCTTACCGACAATGATATTAATGGTATAACAACTTTGAAGTCTCATTTACATTCTGTGTTTAGTATCAAAGATTTGGGGCATCTTAATTACTTTCTTGGTATTGAAGTTACCTATGCTAAAGGTGGTATCATTTTATCTCAACAAATGTTTACCTTAGAATTGCTTCGTGCCTCTAGAATTACTCACTTCAAACCTGCTCTTACCCCTTTACCTCTCCATCTCAAATTCCAGAAAACCGACACCAACCTACTTCCTGACCCATCTCTTTACCATACTCTATCGGCAAACTCAATTTCTTGACCCATACTCGTCCCGATCTTTTGGACATTGATAACCGGTTTCTAGCGCGTCGTAAACACTAAAAACCGAGCTATGCAAACAATACTTATAATCACCCTAATACTACTACAACGAGTGTAATGGTAAGTCGGGGTTCGAAACACAGAGACAAGGGATGCTAGACTAAAGGTTAGGTGTGGGAAGGTTGGAAGGTTGGAAGGTGGGTGAACTATACTAAGAACGAGAATAAGCAATGAAAGAAAGCGGGCTTAGGCTAGGTTCACCCTAGGTAGGTCCATTGGAAATATAGATAGGTTAGGTCAAGGGAGATCGAACGAAGATCGATCGAGACACTCTAGACATCGAGGGGAAGTTGGTGACCTATAGTCATGCGAACGACCCATAATCGCCCTATGTCTCACGAGGAGTGGCAGGACAAGATTCGAGTCGAATATCAATCAAGCAATCATCATCAACCTCAACCCTAATTCTAAACATTAAACACAAGACCAAAACCCTAAGGTTTCTCTAATCCAAAACCCTAAAACAAACTACTCTAGCATGATAAAAGCAATGAAGAAAGCAATAGAGAAAGCAATAAAGGGAATGAAGAACAAGAAATCATAAATGAAATGAAGAACATGAAAGCAATAAATCTACACTAGGAAAGCATTAAATGAAAGTATTAAAGATAGGAAAGCATCAAACGACATTAAAGAAATAAAGGAAAGTAAACTTACATAAATGAGAAGGCATGAAAGTAGAAGAAAGCAATAAAGAAGAACATAGAAGTAAACTATGGCAAAAACTAAAGGGAAAGCATAAAAAGATTGATGAACAAGTTGGGAGAGTTACTCCCAAGCAAGTCATGGGTGCTACAACCAGATACAAGGGGTATTTATAGCCCAAAGGGAAAGGGGATAAAAGCCCTAAAAATAACCTACGAAATAATCTTGCGAAGATAAAACGTTGCGGTAAAAATTAATCGCATTCGCCCAAATCCGAGACACATTCGCCCGAATAGACCCCATTCGCTCGAATGTGTCACATTTGGGGTTTCCAAAAACTTTGTTCTCAAAAACAGAGTTACACAATCCATTCGCCCGAATAGGGCATTCCATTCGCCCAAATGGTTTCCATTTGCCCAAATGCTTGTTATTCACCAAAAACAGAAACTACAGGAAATTAAAGCTGGACTCGACCAAGTCGCTCGACCGAGTTGCTCGACTGAATCAGCCTCTATTCGCCTAGGTGGTCTAATGGCCTTGTTGCTTCCTTGAAGCGTATCCTTGAAGTGTCAGAAGGTCTTAGAACTATGCAAGGCTCTTAGGGAGGACTTGGAACGCTCAGGAATGCTTCGATATGCGTGTCTCATCTTCGATTCAAGTCTCGAAGTTTTGTACGCAACGAAAATACCTCTAAATCTCCTCAAAACACCTAAAAATATCTTCGAACACCTAAAAATATCTTCGAACACCATGGAGACAAGAGCAAGGTAAAATCATGCGTAAAATATGCAAAAGCCAATCGAAAACGCGAGACTTGACACTAGAATGAGGAGATAAATGTGCTCTAAAAAGAGCACATCATATATTGTTCAAACCCTTAGTCAATATATGCAAACTCCCTCACAGGATCATTTTCTAGCTCTTACTCATACCTTAAACTACTTAGCTTCTCCTACAATTCATCTTGATGCTTATTCGGACTCCGATTGGGGTGCTCGTCTAGACACCCGTTGCTCTGTCACTGGTTAAGTCATGATGCTTGGTTTTCATGATATTGAACCTGTCACCCTCCATTGCGATAATAAATCAGCCATTCACATTGCCTCCAATCCTGTACTGCATGATCGTACTAAACACATCGCCATCGATTGCCATTTGACTCGTGAAAAGGTTATGGATGGTCTTAGTGAGCTTACTTACTTATCTACTCATCACCAACTAGCTAACGTCCTCACCATCATACTCCCGTCTCACCAATTTCAGCTTGTTCTATCCAATCTTGGTATGACTTATCTACTCATCATCAACTAGCTAACGTGCGATGTTCTGTTTTGTTTTGATGGATACATAATAACTTCCTACAGTTATTATGGTTATTCTTAGCCATGTTCTTTGGGATGTAAGGGTTGAGTGAAAGCCGACATTGGTTCATGAATCGATCTCGTTTTTCACAGTTCAACCTCGTGTTTCATGAAGCGACACTTCGCTTCATGAAGTAGTATGAGCTATTCTATAAATATAGGATGCTTGTGTGTTATTTGACACATGCTTTTTCCGATTTTCTTTTCTTCTTGAGCATTTAAAATCAAGAACTTGCAATCCTTGATTGTGAATTTCCATATTTCCTTCCATTTAAGTTTTTCTTATGTCATTCTAATTTCCATATGCTAGGTGATTAGTGTGATTCTTTGTATCTCAGAACGTATTTCCGGTTTGTTCCCAACCACCGTGGTAGGGAGGAAATAATGTTTTAGGAAAAAGCATCTCGCCTAGAATTTATATCAAGTTCTAACTAAATCTTCTTGTTACTTGGTTTGTGTTTGAAGATTGGTGTATCAGAGATCTCGGTGGTGTACATAAGCAAGGTTCTTGATTGTCATATGTAATTTGGTTTTTTTATCACAAACTTGTATTTTAATTTATTGTTTATTTATAAATTAAAGTATATTTTCTAACAATATAAAACATTAATCTCTTGAATTACAATGTGACAAGTCTCAAGGATTTGACTACCAATTTTGTGAAATTGGACAAGTATGTAGGCAATGATTTAGGAGATGGCAAAAGAAAATGCTTTTCTTATTGCATATATTGAATGTTGCTTATGTGATAAGTACACCAAGGCCTAGTGAAAAGGAAGATGAGACTCCGGAGGATACCCGTGCTAGAAGCAAATGGGACAATGATGACTTTATATGTAGGGGACATATCCTTAATGGTATGAGTGATACTCTCTTTGATGTCTACCAAAATGTTGAAGCCGCACAAGAAATGTGGTCCTCACTTGAAACTAAATACATGGCCGAAGATGCATCAAGCAAGAAGTTTCTTGTAAGTAATTTCAATAATTTTAAATTTGATGATGCTCGCCCTATTATGGAACAATTTCATGAGATCCAACGTATGTATGATAATCTTAAAAGGCATGATATAAATATGGATAAACTCTTTGTTGTTTCAAGTATTATCGATAAATTATCACCATCATGGAAAGATGTTAGGAACACCCTAAAGCATAAAAAGGAGGAAATCGATCTTACCCAACTTGCCACCCATCTTCTCATAGAAGTTAGGATTTGTGAGCAAGAGAAGGTTAAGGATCCATCCTCGGTTTCTACCATTAACATGGTAGGTGAAAATTCAAACAAATCCAAACTTGTGAAGAATAATAAAAGGGGCTCCAATTCTATCAAGCGAAAATCTACTAAATCCTCTAAAAAGCCTATGGTTGATGGGTGTTGGTTTTGTGGAAAACCGGGTCATCGAAAGAAGGATTGTTTTGTTTTCAAGAAAAAGAATGGTAACAAGGATGAGGCTTCTACAAGCCAAGATCCCATGAATGAAGGTACTTCCTCGCAATTAATTAAATTTAATTCCAATTTGGATTTAAATGGAACAAATAATAATATTTGTTGTGTGCAAGATGATTCATGGTACATGGATTCGGGTGCATCTAGGCACGTTTGCATGGATAGAAGATGGTTTAAGACCTTTCATAAGTGTGATGGTGATGAGTTTCTCTATATGGGAAATAATTCTACTATTCAAATACTTGGGAGAGGATAAGTTGATTTATATTTCACTTCGGGAAATCTTCTAACTTTGAAGGAAGTGATGTATGCTCCTAAGATTGCAAGGACCTAGTGTCTGGGCCAACCTTGAATCGCATGGGATACAAATTAGTATTTGAATCCGATCGATGTGTAATTAGTAGGGGTGGTGTATTTATTGGTAGATGTTATTTGAATTGTAATCTTTTCAAGCTTTCTATTAAAACATGTATAGATAGTAGTATATTTCATGTTTATGATAAAGATGTACATATGTATGATTTATGGCACAATATATTATCTCATGTAAATTATGATAATATGATATATATGAGTAAATTAGATATTATTCCTATGTTTGTGGTTGATAAACAAAAGTGTAGTACTTGCATGTTAAATAAAATCACTAGAAATCTTTTTAGGAAAGTAGAAAGATCTTCTAACATTCTTGATTTGATTCATAGTGATTTGTGTGATTTTAATAGTACTTCATCTTTAGATAACAAAAGGTATATGATCACATTTATTGATGATTATTCTCGTTTTTGTTATGTGTTTTTATTGCATTCTAAAGATGAGGCTTTAAGTATGTTCAAAATATTTAAGAATGAAGTTGAAGTACAATTGGATTCTAAGATCAAACGACTTAGAACGGATAAAGGAGGGGAATATTCTAATCCTTGTTATTTCCAAGAAATGGGAATTGTCCATGAAACTACGGCGGGTTATTCACCACAATCAAATGGTGTAGCCGAAAGGAAAAATCGGACTTTACAAGAAATGGTTAATTCGATGTTATCCTACTTGAGATTGAGTGAAGGATTTTGGGGTGAAGCGATGTTAACCGCATGTCACATCCTTAACCGGGTTCCCACTAAAGGGAAAAAGGTTATTCCTTATGAACTATGGTACAAGAGGAAACCAAACTTGAGTTATCTTCGAGTTTGGGGATGTAGGGCAATTGTAAGAGTGCCCGATAATAAAAGAAAGAAACTTGGTGAAAGAGGTTTCGATTGCATCTTTGTTGGCTATGCACATCATAGTCATACCTATAGGTTTTATGTAATAGAACCTAATGACTACATATCGATTAATTCGATAATTGAGTCTAGAGATGCTATTTTTGATGAGACTCGATTTTCATCAATTGGTAGGCCTAAAGACCTACAATTTAGTACCGATGTTCAAGAAGTTGATGAAGATCAACTTGATACTCAACATGTTCCATCAAATGATGAACATGTAGAGATTTCTCTTAGGAAAAGTAAGAGAGGAAGGATTGCCAAATCGTTTGGTCCAGATTTTCAAGTCTACTTAGTAGAGGGTACAAGAGACTCTCTTTGTACATCCACACTTTATTGTTTAAATGTGGAGGACAATCCATCTACTTACGAAGAAGCAATGTCTTCTCATGATAAGGCTTTTTGGGAAGAAGCCATTAATGATGAAATGGATTCCATCATGGGGAATAACACTTGGGTCTTAACCGACCTACCTCCAAGTTGTACTCCGCTTGGAAGTAAATGGATTTTTATGGTTAAACGTAGACCCGATGGGTCCGTGATTCGGTTTAAAGCAAGATTAGTGGTGCAAGGCTTTAGACAAAAGAAAGGTATTGAATATTTTGATACGTATGCACTGGTTGCTAGAACTACGACTATTCGACTCTTGATAGCCTTAGCTTCTATCCACAATTTGTTGATTCATCAAATGGATGTCAAAACGGCATTCCTTTATGGTGATCTGGAGGAGGAAGTGTACATTAGACAACTCGAAGGGTTTGTTGTTAAAGGACAAGAAAAGAAGGTGTGTATCTCTTTATGGACTTAAACAAGCACCAAAGTAGTGGCATCAAAAGTTTGATGACACGGTGCTGTCTTTTGGTTTTGTTGTCAATGAGCCCGATATGTGTGTTTATAGCAAATTCGATAATAAAGGAAATGAGGTTATCATTTGCCTTTATGTCGATGATATGCTCATATTTGGTACAAGTATAGAGCAAGTGGAAATGACAAAAGAATTTTTGTCAACGTCTTTCTCTATGAAAGATTTGGGGGAGGCTGATGTTATCTTAGGTATTAAGATATTACGTCATAATGGAGGTCTTATGTTAAACCAATCTCATTATATTGAGAAGATTCTCAAACGATTTAATATGCTTGAGAAAGCTCCAGTTTCCGCTCCCATAGATCCATGCGAGAAATTATTACCTTATAAAGGTGAAGCTATTTCTCAATTGGAATACTCAAAGATCATTGGATCTTTGATGTATGCAATGACCTGTACAAGGCCAGATATAGCTTTTGCAGTGGGTCAATTAAGTAGGTTTACTCAAAAACCTGGTCCTACCCATTGGAGAACTGTTAGAAGAGTACTTAGATACTTGATTAGAACTAAGGATTATTGTTTGTATTATCGTGGAGATCCTCCTGTTTTGGAAGGAAATTCTGATGCAACTTGGGCATCTAATAAAGAAGATAATTCTTCTACGAGTGGATGGGTATTCATGTTTGGGGGAGGTTCCATCTCATGGGCGTCTAAGAAACAAACATGTGTTGCAGATTCTACGATGTGTTCTGAGTTTATTGCTTTTGCATCTGCTAGCAAGGAAGCAGAATGGTTAAGAGATCTCATGTATGAGATTCCTCTGTTGGTTAAGCCAATCTCACCGGTGGCTATCCATTGTGATAGTGATTCGACTTTGAACAGAGCGTATAGTCAAACATACAATGGTAAGTCAAGACATATAGCACTAAGACATAGTCTTGTGCGTGCACTTATCAAGGGAAGGGTCATTTTTGTTGACTATGTTAATACTAAACTCAATATGGCGGATCAGTTTACTAAGCCATTGAGTAGGAACTCCTTTGATCTTATGGTTCAAGGAATTGGTTTATGCCCATCTACGACACCATGAGCGAAACCCAATTCGACGCTAGAAGAAACATCTAGTCTTGAATTCAATGTGGATTGATCGCTCATCAGATGTTGGGAAGCAATTTTGAGACCCTTTAATTGCTTTGTTCGTGATGTTATAATAACGAGGTAGTAGAGTCATTCCTCGAAGTCTCCATTTCTAGAGTTATGAAGATTTCTAGATTGAGTGCTTTATTCACGAAAGCATGGTAAATTAAGGAGAAGCTACCTATATAAGTTCAAGATTTGGCCATCTCAAAGAAATCAAGGGGCATACTTATGATTTCAATGAACTTATGAATAGATATGGACACATGGCCTTTAACGTGTCAAGGACATAAGATTAATGAATTATTTCGTGTGTACTACTCCTTCAATTGATTGGATATATTTGCTTAATTCAATCCGTACGGACATTAAGGGATATGATCAATTTTAAAGATGCGTGGTACTAGGTGTCAATTCAATTCGTACAAACATTGGCATTGATGCATGAAATGGGTTGGTCATTATGGATCGCAAAAGAAGAAAAAGGATTATACACTCTAAATGGGGGAGGATTGTTGGAATTTAGAGTGTATAGTGGTTATCGGAAATGATTTAATTAATTAAATTAAATTAATTTATACTATCCCTAGGTTGGTAATTATATATTTTAATCAAAATATAAAAATCACGGCTCGTGATTTGGTTCGCGGCTCGCGAAAATGCTTTAAAAAGTTTCAGGAAAATTTGGACCTTTAGGTCGCGGCTCGCGACTTACGCGTTTTTCTAGTACTTTTTCGTGCGATGTTCTGTTTTGTTTTGATGGATATATAATAACTTCCTGCAGTTATTATGGTTATTCTTAGCCATGTTCTTTGGGATGTAAAGGTTGAGTTAAAGCCGACATTGGTTCATGAATCGATCTCGTGTTTCACGGATCAACCTCGTGTTTCACGAAGCGACACTTCGCTTCATGAAGTAGTATGAGCTATTCTATAAATATAGGATGCGTGTGTGTTATTTGACACATGCTTTTTCTAATTTTCTTTTCTTCTTGAGCATTGCAAAATCAAGAACTTGCAATCCTTGATTGTGAATTTCCATATTTCCTTCCATTTAAGTTTTTCTTATGTCATTCTAATTTCCATGTGCTAGGAGATTAGTGTGATTCTTTGTATCTCAGAACCTTTATCCAGTTTGTTTCCAAGCACCGTGGTAGGGAGGAAATAACGTTTTAGGAAAGAGCATCTCGCCTAGATTTTATATCAAGTTCCAACAAAATCTTCTTGTTACTTGGTTCGTGTTTGAAGATTGGTGTATCGGAGATCTCGGTGGTGTATATAAGCAAGGTTCTTGATTGTCATATGTAATTTGGTTTTTCTATCACAAACTTGTATTTTAATTTGTTGTTTATTTATAAATTAAAGTACATTTTCTAACAGAGTCCTTTGCATGGACAAACTTGTGGCTGATGGTTGAGGTTTAGACTGTTGAGCATTAGCTCAAATGTTCCTTTAGGATTGCATGACTTTCGGTTCAAGTTAATAGTCTTGTAAGTTACTCTTCTCATAGACGACGTCAAACTGTTTCCGTTAAGATATTAGTGTTAAACTTGTTTAAAAGGAAATGGTAAATCAAGGTGTTACTCATGAATGATGTCATGCTACTCGAGCTGGTTATATTTGGGTGGTGTAAATTTTATTTTGTAACTGACCTACAAAACGAGCACACAGAGTTACTTACTTGGGCTGTCTTTTAGAAACAACATTCTATGCTTAAATTAGTAACTAAAAATTAGATAATAGATTATATGATGTGATATATGACCTTGGAAAACTTAACTCAGAATAATGTAAATGAGGATATTTATAGTGTTCAAACGTAGTATGGTTGTATGATGTGTGTCGATGTCATCAATTGTTGATGGGTGTTTTTCCTTTAAGAGGCATGTGTAAACCTGCTTATTCTCTTAGACTAATCTTGATTTGAGCCTTGATAAGGTAAGTCAATAACAATGTGTGGCTTGATTTAGGAGTAGAATGTTACCCAAAACATGAAATAGAAGTACTTTTATAAACTAAATTAACTATACTTTATTAACTCAAAAATCATAATCATTTATTATTAGTGTAATAATTATATCCACAAAATAGGTCTAAGATTCCTTGGATTAGGTCAATAATAATGAACGAAGTAATATAGAAGCCAACTCAATAATCAAGTTCTCAGAGAGACAAGACTAAAGGGACCTTTTGAATTTTGATCATACCTTCATTCATCATCTACCATGCCCCATGTGTCTTGCCTTCACTATATCATCCAAAATCAGAATGGGTCTTGATTCTTTTTACCATTAGTTTATTACTCCTACGACCTGTTTGGTTGTTATTAATAAACGGTGGTAATGAGAATGAAAAATTAATGTGATTTTGGTTGAAAAATTTCTTAACTACATTGATGGTCATGCTCGTCCAACTTTAATCATATCATTTTCTTCATAAAATTTATTCTAAAGCATTATTATTGGGAGATGTGGTATTAATTGGTAATGGAAATTTGTAAACAAAAAATTTTTTTGTAATCAAAATTTCATTACCATGAGAATGATAAGAAACATTTAATAAAATTTTATACTATAAATCATTCTCATTACCGTGATTTAATTTCACTAACCAAACAGACCACTAAAAAACCACTAAAACTTTCTTAGTATCAAAGCAAATTTTACTATTTATTACAACACCTTTAATGGTGCTCAAAACGGCTAATAAATTGGAATCCAAAGTGGGCAAATATCTATACAAAAAAATATCACTCACTTTCCATTAACCAAATTCAATTAAATTTTAAACAACTAAAAAACCCCTCAAGGACAAATTAAATTATTTCCTAGTTTACAGTCTACTCAAAATACTGCACACTAAAAGACAGAAAATGGGTCTACTAAATCTGAGCTCCATTTTTCCTCATAATTTGCCCGTTAAGACACTAACTTCCATTCATGGAAGCAAAGGTACATTTCTTTGACTGGTGTAAAAGATTCTTTGTGATGGAAGATTGAAAAGGTGGGAACTTTTCATTCTTTTAGAACTGATTTTACCAACTTTAGTTGAAAATGGAGTATGAGAGGATTGAAAGACATCAGGTGAAAGATTTTCTTTTCTTTTCTTGTAATTTTTCAGACAAAGTTGGAATCTTTTTGATGTTTTGCTTGTGGGGATTATGTTTGATTTGTGAATATGTTTTTTTGGGTGTAGAAAGGAGGAGGGTTGTCACCAGCAAAGTTGAGGAGTATGTTAATGGGAGTAGAGAAAAAGAGAAGGGAACTTCTTGGAGAAATGGATTCATCTTGTTCTTTAAGATCCCAGCATTCTGCTTTAGATGATTCAGGTCCTTATGCTTCTATATTTTGTGATTATGCTTAAATTTTGGGTTTCATGATGTGATTTTGTTTGTTGTTTATGTTTTTTTGGCTGTTTAGGTTTATGTTAATTTATGTAATTGAATGAATGTAGATGATTCTATACTTATTTATTGTTGCTTTGTTTAAAATTGAAAAAGTGGGACTATGACAATGTTTTGATAGTTACTCAATGTGTAATTATTTTTTTTTTCTAAAAAAGAGGAATCAAAGAAAAGAGGAAAAGGGATTGAATTGATAAAGTTGATGTAAAGGGGTAGGCTTCTGAACTAGGAATTTACTTTGGTGGTTCATGGTTGGATTAGGATATGTTATGTACTCAACATATTTTATCAGTGATTGACTTTTGAACTAGGAATTTTGTTTGGTGTTGGATTAGTCTATGTTATATAGTTTACAAACAAGATTGTGTGAGGGCCGGCGGTGATAGAGCATATAACATATTCCAGGGTGTCAACATTAATTTATGCTGATGGTTGTGGTCCATAATATGTTATATACTTCACTTTGATAGCATTTAATTGACTTAACCTAATCATTAGTATGAATGTTGACTCAATTTTTTTTATATAAACAAGAATTTTTTACTTTTGTTTGTAAGGAGTGAAGTATAATCAGTACGGATACTCGGCTCTTGAGGGTACTTATTTACATGTAGTTTCTGATGATGTTTGTTATCAAGGGTCAATCGAAAATAATCTTTGTTTTTACAAGAGTAAAATGTGTGTACATCCATAGTGTGAAAACAAGGCCGCGTTGTAAAGGCTTTCCAAAACAACAAACTGATATTTCCCGCTTTTTAAAGATGTTAAAAACTGCGTTTTGAGTCGTATCAAGGGATATCATTTGGTTTCGACCGATATTTAGGCGTTACGATAAACACACTACTTCCGTTACCGCATCACCGTTTTGTTATCGCAATCGCGACCGTTACCGCATTTTTACTCTCTGTGTACATTTAGACCCTCAAACCCCACCTAAGTAGAACCTAGGCCAGATCCATGTAATGACATTGGGTTATCGAAACATTCTTGCTTAAAAGTGATCCAAAGACTTTTAAATCCTGCTAAAACTATCGCTATGCTTTAATGGGGAATAGGGGTGATGATGGAACTGTAGAGAAGGGTGTGCATGGTGAAGGAATTAGACTTCAACATTATATTATAATTGTGTATACTCTATATTTTAAGCTAATAATTATGTGATAAGAGATGCAGTTATGAAACCCTATAGCCTATCTAGTTATAGATTATCATACAGTCTTATGAATAGAAGTTCAAAGTCCACTTAAGCATTGTAAGTATGCGCAAGCAAGGTATAAGTAAAAACAATTTGTTTTTTGAAACTTAAAGATGCATTTTGGTGCTGTTATAGATTGTCATACATTTCATCACCGCAAGATCATATAGTGGCTGTAGAAAATCATAATGCGGAATTCGGTTTGGGTTTAATCTGGTGAATACTGGATTTGTATTGAATAATAATGAGAGGTACTACCTCTATTTATACATGAACTTAGGACTAAAAATAAGGAAACTAAATATTATAAATATCATAACTTCCTAAATACTTACAATATTATTCTTGAATAAAATCAAATATTCTGCATATAATTTCCTAAATATATTATTTCCTACACTCCCCCTCAAGTTTGGTCTTAGGATCACTGAGACCGAACTTGCCAATAATATTCTAGTCTTCGAATACAATTGCCTTTAACAGAAAATCTGCTAGTTGATCTATTGATTTTACAAAGGAGACATTGATAATTTCTTCGCTAAATTTTTCATAATTAATTTTCAATTTTCGGAGTTTGGATAAAAAAGCCAAAGAAAATGGGGTAAGCTTATTTTTGGGTAATTTGGTAAATGAACCGTGGGAACTGAAGGGATGTAGGTTTTGCTTCTTATTATCAAAAAATGAATTATTTTTAGAAATAATCATTACCCTTTTCCCATATGCTAAATTCTTTCTTTCTCTCTCTTTTGAACCAAAATTTGCCATATTTTTTTGCTCCTTTCTCGGCTGAATTGAAGACCCATTGTCCTCTTCTTTATGACATGTTGCCTTTATCTCACTTTCCTTTATTATTTTATATGGACTGCTATTGTAAGCTTCGGTGATCACTGTCGCGGTGGTTGCCGAAATTGCTACAAAAATGCTCAAGTTTATCTTGTCGTCGGTGTCTCCTATATGACTCCTCCTCGCTACCTCACTCTGAATAGGGTCATTTACGGGAGGTAGCGTAATTGGCCCATATAGAGTATGAATCCAAGTCCATAATTCATGGGCAGTGGTAGTGAATGAAATAACAAGGTCGATAATGTCGGAGTTAATACATGCAAGAATCCATGACATAACCCTGACATCATTTTGTTTCCTTATTTCATGACATATCTCTTGTATTTATAGGGGGCATTTGCTCTCTTTGATAAATGAATGAGAATGAAAACCGAATGAATTAATTCTTAAACCTAAACCAAATTATTATATCTTGTTATTAATTTCATCATTGACCCTTGGTAATAACAGTGGCAGCCCTACCTCTGTCACTAATAACGCAAACAAGGAGGTTGTTTCCAATTGACCCTTGGTAACAAACATTATGTGCAACTTATGTTGTAGATATTATAAATGTTGAAATTCGTGTTCAGGTTGTGATTACTCTGAGAGCTACAAGGATGTGGATGTTGTAAGTGAATTTGTTGAATGCTCAACTACAACTACAGATATCGCACATCGCAAGTCAAAAGTTCAAACTGTAGTCAGTTCAAGAGTCAGGTTAAATGAAGAGTTTGAGGAATACTGTGCAAATGGCCACGATAATGGGGGGTTGTCATCATCAGCCTTTGAGTTTCAGAAGGCCGAGCATGGAACCACAAAAGTTCTAGCTACACCGTTTTCCAAGCCAGCACCATCAAAATGGGACGATGCACAAAAGTGGATAGCAAGTCCCACTTCAAACAGACCAAAAGCTGGGCAATCGCGTGGTTCTCAAGGGGCAAGGAAAACTAACATTTTCGGCCATGGAGATAGGAAAGCTGCAACAAAAGTAGTTCTTGAAGTTCCAGAAGAAAAGTTAGTTGCTTTTGAAGAACCTGAGATGAAGAGGATGGATTCAAGTTTAACTATGAAAGTTAATGGCACACAGATGGTGAATTGGGAATCAGATCCTTACCCACTTCCTGATTCGCATGGAAAACTGCCGCATATGATTGAAAACTCTGTTGGTGAGTCTCTCAGATTCTTTTTTTTTTTGTATCTGATAACCTGACCATTTTTGGATTAATGACTTTACTTTTGTTATGATATTGTGGTTATAATTTGCAGCCGTTGTATGAATGAACATAATATTTATTTTTGTAGTTCATCTCAGTCAACACGATGCATCTAAAACAGCCCAAACGTCAATTCCTCCTACAGCATTTACTAGATCCGTTTCCATGAGGGATATGGGGACAGAGATGACTCCTATAGCGAGCCAGGAACCTTCAAGGACTGGAACTCCTGTCAAGGTGAAATCACCTATGCACAGTCCTAATTCTTCGAGATCGTCAACTCCCAAAAGAGCTCATCTATCAGCAGCACAGACAAACATGATTAACGACAGCTTAACTCTGCAAAGGAATCATCTCTCTGAGAAGGAGATGCAAATGAAAACAAGAAAAGAAATATTGGAAATGGGTGTGCAGCTTGGTAAAGTGAACATAGCTGCATGGGCCAGCAAAGATGATGAAGAGAGGTCAACATCATCTGCAGTGAACACTATTGCTGGAGAACAGGTGTCTAAAAGTGTTGTTGAGCGAAGAGCGGAAGCTTGGGAGGACGCTGAAAAAGCAAAGTATATGGCTATGTATTCCTCTTATCTATGCCTTTTAATATAGTGGAATGTCCTAGTTTCTGTTAAAATTTGGCATGGCTTAAAAGGTTGTGAATTTTGAGTAGAATGTGATGGTCTGATGGGTCCAGGATTCCAGATTCCGTAGTGGTCTAGTAGGAGACTTATCTGCTTAATTTATATGAAATTTGTATTCACAAATAACTTAGGCATAAAGGTTGCTTCATTTGCAATAGATGATGAAATTGTTCCCTACCGGTTTTCAATGGCTTTCACTTTTTGTTCCGCTTAATGGCATTGCTGTTTGGGATGTTATATTAATGGAATGTTGTCGTGAATCTCTGTGGTCTATGCAATCTATTGCATCTCAGATGCTTCTTTTTCGATAGAAATCTGCTCTAGAAACTGTTGTTTCCTTACATGAATAATAAGAGCTGGAAAAGAAATTATTTTACTTCGCAACCTTTTGAATACCCATTTGTAGATAGTAGCTACTAAATTTATCTTTAATGCTTTTATTTGTGTCTTCTGGACAATGTAATAACTCAATGCTACATCAGGTTCGAGCGAGAAGAAATGAAGATTCAAGCATGGGAAAATCATCAAAAAGCCAAAACTGAGGCAGAGATGAGAAAAATTGAGGTATTTTTACCTGTCATGCTTTTTTTTTTTTTTTTTACAATATATTTTGCTGTTACTAAATGGTTTTTTTGTTCGTGGGAAATAATCAATAGTTCTGCAAGTAAGTATATCAAACAACAATAAAACTTGGTTTTCTAACACTTAACAATTAATTAAAAATTCTTGTAATAACTGAATGTAAAGATATAGGATTTCAGAGCTACTATTACTATTTGATCACAATCCCTGCCCTTGCTTAGGAGAGGGTATGGGTATGGCCGTATGGTTTGTTTGTCATCTACCCTGCTGGACCTTGGCTCTATAAGCGGGATTTACCGGGTATGATGGTATGATATGGTATTACCATTTGATCATGGGACAGAATCGACAGTTGTGTAAGAGCACTTGTTACCTAGATTTGTGCTACTGTTACTTGGAACGAGGAATGGGAACCGAATATTTAGGTCCGTGTTGCCTGCAGTTGAAACATTGCTGCCTGCTTTCGACTCCTCCAGCCTTTTATAGAACCGAATACTTCATATGCACAACTTAGGAGTTCAATAAAATAACCGAACACTCGTGATGATCCTTTTCTGCGGAGAAAAAGCCTAAATTCTGTTGTATTTGCCTCAAGTTTATAGTCCAAATTTAACGTGTTGAGTATTAATGACAATTGTTCAGGTCGAGGTGGAAAGATTGAGGGCCAAAGCACAGGAAAAGTTTGCAAACAAGCTTGCTACTACAAAGCACAAGGCGGAAGAGAAACGTGCAGCTGCGGAAATGAAGATGAATAAGAAAGCTACGAAGACTGAGAAGCAAGCGGAGTATATCCGAAAAACTGGGCAAATACCATCCAAATTTTGTAGGTGGAGCTGCTGTTGTTGAACTAACATATTCCCTTATTTTTTGTAACAAATATATTCTCAGATGTTAATATACAAGAACATCACAGTACCATCTTTAAGGCAAATCAGGACTCAGGAGTATTAATTTTTTGTCAAAACATTTTTAATTAAATACTTTAATATTATTGCCATAAAATTAAACCAAGTCAAAAATATATTATTCATTGTTTTTTAAAAAAAAGTAGTTAGAATTTATACCTTTAGGTGACTTTCCTCACATAATATCCTTCTTCTAGAACATTAAGAAGACTCAACTGAAGCAAAGTTGTTAGGATGCAACAAAATCAGTTTTGTTTCAGTTGTGAAACTAGAAAGTGGAAGAGACACTTAGAATACCTAAATTTGAAACGTTAATGAAGTCAACGGTTGATGAGCTGGAAGTGTGATATGACATAAATACTTGCAACGTTTCATCTTCGAGATATAAGATGAAATCAGGTGAGAATCATACTCACTACACTCCTTAGGGGGAGTGTTGAAAATAGGTGTGAAAAACATTAATTGCTTTCACCACATGGTGTTAAACGTATAAATTGTCCGAATTTTGAAATTCGAATAATTCAGTCCAAAAATCTAGTTTTTAAATAAGATATCAGATCCGGTTTGGAATATTGGCAAAACCAAATATCCGGATATCCAGTTTACTAATTTTTTTATTATTAAAATATAGAAATATTTTAGAATTAATTATTTGATTATGGTTGTTAAATTTACTAATATGTACAATTTTCAATTATAACTAAGTTGTATAAATAACTTACTTAATGTTAATTAATTTAGATTTTTGAAAAATAGTAATGATTTAAACTATCCGAAAAACCGGATATTTGGATCGATCCGGTTTCCGGTTTTGAACATCCCTATAGTTTTACCTCTTTATGAGTGCATTTGTGAGTAAGGGCGAAGCCATGATTTTGAATAAGGAGGGCCAAATAGTTGACAAAAGGACAAGAACAAGAGATTCAAGGAACTTTTGACATGCACTACGGAAGATGATAGGATACGCAAAAAAGAGATCTATAAAGAAGCAAAGCGAGCAGCAAAGAAAGCGGTAGTTGAGGAAAAAAGGCGTGCGTATGAGGACTTTTACCAGAAACTTGATAACAAATTAAAGAGAGGGAGAAGCATATTTTTAAGCTTGCAAAAGCCAGGTCCAGGCAGAGGCAAGATTGAGGGACAGTGAATGAGTGAAGTACATCAAGGATGAGGAAGGATGAGTGCTCTTGAGACAAGAGGACATCAAATTCCGGTGGCATCAGTACTTCTCTTAATTGCTTTATGAGACAAGAAGAGTAAGGAAGGAAGGTAGTCATTATGCCGACACTCAAACCCTTAATTGGGGGTCTGCTAGTGACATTACCAAAGAGGAAGTAGCTCTTATAAAGATGGCGAGATCAAAGACGGTTGGACCTGACAGCATTCCTATTGAAGTGTGGAGGGGCTTAGGTGAAGAAGGCATTTGTTGGCTGACTAGCTATTTAATGTTAACTTGAGGACACATAGGATGTTAGAAGAATGGAGGCTCAGCACACTAATCCCACTATAAAAAAACAAAGATGATGCGCAAGTTTGCAGGAACTGTAGAGGAATGAAACTCTTAAGCCACACGATGAAACTGTGGGAAAGAGAGACATAGAGGAGAATCAGACAAGAGACGGTGATAAGAGAAAACCAATTTGCTTTCATGCCAGGTAGTTTAACCATTGAGGTTATTCATGTTTTAAGGAGACTTATGTAGAAATATAGGGAGCAGAAGAAGGATTTGCATATGGTGTTCATCGACCTAAGGAAAGCGTATGATAGCATACCGCGGGACATCGTTTGGGCAGCCTCAAGGCAATAGGTATTTCACAATGTTACATTGAGGCTATACAGGATATGTATGCCAGAGTCTCAACTAACATCCAAATACCGGCGGGGTTAACAGAGTCTTTCCCAGTTAAAGTAGGCCTACATCAAGGATTGGCCCTAAGTCTTTTCATTTTAACGGTCATCATGGAAGAGATTTCTAAATCTATTTGGGAGACAGCACCCTAGTGCATGCTATTTGCGGATGATATCGTGTTGGTAACAGAAACTAAGGAAGAGGTTAATAGAAAATTGGAAGAGTGGAGGGCAATTCTCGAAGACAAAGGGTTGCTCATAAGTCGTAAGAAGACAGAATATTTGCGATGTGACTTTAGTGGGACAGAGTCGATAGGTGAACCGGAGGTGACCATAGTCAGTGAAGTAAAGTATGGATATATAGTACGAATGATGTTATGTTTCCCAATAAAGGATTTCGATACATTATTTAGATAAGCAGAGGTAGTACGAACTTTAAAGTGGACGTAGTATGACGTCAATTGGTGGAAAGAATAATTGCGGTATATGGGGGCATTATGAGCCACCGCCGGGGTATGCATACTTAACCATAGGCACCGATGTAAGGCGAGTGTCTATGGTAGAGACTTACTTAGGGGTTAGCTCCCCTAATATATTGTCTCACTTATGGAGATTGGAGTTGAACCGACAGTATGGCTGGAAAAGTACAACAGTATGGCTGATTAACATTTACATGAAACTGATTATAATTTATTAGCGTGATCGAATCATATTTTGGAAACCGACAGTTATTAAATCTTTCTTTTGTTGTATTTAATTAAATGATATGCGACATTTTGCTGACGTGTACTCTTTGATCTTAACAATCCTGCGATGATGTTGTTTCCCTTTTGGGGTTAATAACTAACAGTGAGTTAATTAAGTTGCAAGTTGGGGAGTGAGGATTTCACTTAGAAGAATAAAACAGATAGAGTACGGAGAATTATAATATGAACTTTCATTTAACTTTAAGAATGGATTTATGTTTAAGAGGCGACGTCGCTCTCGAGTTGTATTACTTAGGCTTTTGAATTATATATTTATCCGCTGCTAAGATTTTTACATCGCTAAGTACTTTATAATAATTCTAATAGAACTCGATCTGCAAGTTTTACTATAAAAATTCGTTTTATCATGCCTTTATGACATCTTGGTTTGACTCGGGTTCTACCCAGTTTTTTTAAAGGGATCAAATTCTCTTTCTAAACGAACAGAGTTTTTCCGGGATGTTACATGTTTAGTTAAGTATATTTATTTGTTAATTATTATCATAGGTTAAACTTATGGTGCAGGTTGGTGAGTAAAGGCAGAAAAAAAAAGAGACCCTTTTCGAAGGATCAGTTTTTGAGCAGGGGGACGCTTTGACCATACTCTCCTTTATGGGTATGAGTTGTCATCGTCCTTCCCTCCCCAAACCCTGATCATAGTTTTCCTATGAGCGAGAGAAACTAGGTATGATGATGATGATGATGATGATAATGGTGAGAAATGGTCGATATACTAGCAAATTTTTTACTACTCATAAAACTAGTTGAATTATAAATATTTAAAATCATATAGACTAAATTTAACTTGAATCGTAACAAAAATTACATTCGACAAATAATGTTGAACTTTTCCTTAAAAAATCAAAGGTTTGTGACTCAATTTTCGCCTAGTAAGTCTCAAAAAAACTACTATCCATTAAAATTACTATATAGTTTGTAATACATTGAACATTTGTGTATATTGAACATTTGTAACATTTTGACATTTGTATATAGTTTGTAATATATATTATATGTATATATGTTTGTCGTGTTTATCATATGTTTATTATGAAATGAAGTTGATTGAACGAATTTTCGGCGATAAACCATTCCGTCTTGAATCATGCATTGGATTACAACCGTTCCATTTATCTTCAAATGGTGAATACAATTAATCTAAATCAAACAAACAATGAAATTCAAATAGGAAATATGCTGCCGAAAATTCAACACAATTTCATTCATAATCAATCAATCCGATAGCAAATTACATATTCGTTAAATTAAATCGGCGTTACCTAAGATTGCTTATTAAAAATTTTCATAATCCTTTGAGTCTCTTGTTTTCTTTGTGCCATATCATCTATTCGCCTTTAGAGATTAAGTACTTCATGCTCTTCTTTTTATTTTTCCAACTGAATCTTAATCTCTCTCTGCCATTGCGTGCCCTCCGGAGCAACCCATCTAAAGTACATACAACCAAAACATTCATCCTAATGGACAAGCAACAAACTCACGACCATGATCGAAGTCGCCCCAATCTGTATAATTTTCAACCTCATAACCACAATTACAAAGCTCTTCACTAGAATGCTTCTTTGACATCTACGCAACACATAAAATGTAGTAACATAATTAATATTTCAATAATAATATAAATGTTTATAAATTAAGCATTGTACTAACATTATACCTTATATTACCTTCAAAACCGGTTCGCTAACATAAGAATGATGGAATTTGGATAGAATGAAATAAAGAAATGCTTTATAACGACTATTTTTCAATTTTACAATGACTGTTTCAAAGCAATAAGCAAAAAGTCAATAAAAGTCAAACTAATTGTTTGCTGTTACAAACAGCGAACAAGGGTTTGACCTGTTTTGACTAGGGGTGTTCAAAAGTACCCGACCCGACCCGTCGACCTGCCGACCCGCCTCATAAATGGCGGGTCAAAAAATTTTAAAAATGGAAATTGTCGGGTCGGGCAATGGGCCGATTAAAATTGATCCGGGTACCCGCTATTATCCGGTAATAATTTTAACATTTCATCTGATATTTTATCTTTTTCACAAATGGAGTAGGGTTTCAATGTGAATTTTTTATGGGTTTGTAATTTTTAATTCTTGTAATTTGTATACTAATTTTGATGAGTTTTTTTTTAATATTCATAATTTCATTTATTTATTTATTTATTTTTTGAATTTTCTCGTGGGATAAATCAATTTTCCAACGAGCCACCATATGAGCTAAAGTATTACCTCTCCTTCTAACAAAACTAATCCTAAAACAATGTTAAGTGGATCACCTTCTAGGTGAATTGATGTGAAGTTCATTCTCCTGGAGACTTCCAAAGCGTATGCCCCCTGCTGCCATTCGCACCCACATCAGCATCGAAATTAGCCTCTATCCAATCGCTAGCCTTTATCCTATTTATATATGTTAACATTAAAGATTTTTTGATAATTGTTTTATTAATTTTATTTTAAAAATTATAATTAAATTTAAAAAATAATCAAAAATAATAATCGGGTACCCGGGGTCCCAACCCGTTTTATCCGGGTACCCGCTAACCGGGTACCCGCATTAAATGGGCCGAGACACAGGCCGTTAAAAAAGATACCCGGCTTTCCGGGTACCCGATTAGCCGGGTACACGGTAATGAACACCCCTAGTTTTGACCAAGTCTCCCTTTATTCGCTGTTACGAACAACGAACATATAGCTTGACTTTTGTGGTCTTTCTCCCTTTGTTCGCTATTACTAATTAGAGGTGTTCATAGAAAACTCGATTCGAGATATCCGATCTGCATTATCTGGTATCCGGTTTCTAAAATCGGATAATTTGTCCGATTTTTGCAGACCGGATAATCCGGATCGAGTACTCGATTTTAAAACCGAATACTGGATTCCGATCCGAGTCACAAATTTTTGGAAACTGGGTATCCGGTATCCGGTTTTATTTAATTTTTTTTTTTATAGTTTTTTTGTATATAAAATGATCATGATATTTATTAAGCTAACCATGGATTGAATATTTTTACAGAGTTAGTATTTGAATTTTATAATTGTTCTTACTTAAACCAATAAACAATAATATTATTCTTTCATTTTCTTAATTAATGTATTAAGACTAATTAAGTTAAATGTTTTTAGAATGCTTGTAATTGAATTTTATATAAAAAAATATTTTAAATAAAAATAGAGATAAAGAAACATATGGTCGAACGAAAAAAATAAAAAATAAAAGATATTCTAATAAAATATCTAGATCCAACCCATCCGGATACCCGGTTTAATCCGAGTCGGAATCGGATCACATTTTTAGGTATCCAAAAACCGAATACCCATATTTTCGAATCTGGGTCGACCCGGTATGGTTTTGAGCACCCTATTACTAATAGCGGGTGTACCCAAGCCTCACGTCCGGGAAAAAAGTACCTGTAGGAAATCAAGTTGAAACATTGCTTATATTTTGACTATTTTTATATCAAATTGTTTATTGAGTTCAAATTTTTCAGATTGAAAACTCGTCCAAGTTTTTGTGAATAGAACTAGATAGATAACAATCAGGGGTGAAAGTTTGGTTTTTGGTTTGGATTCGATACAAATCCAAATCAAAACGAATAAAATTCGATTTTGATATTTTCAGTCCAAATCCAAATCATAATATTTATAATCCAAATTGAACCGAACCGAATTTTAAAATACCAATCCAAATTGGGCCGAATAGACCGAATTGCACCGATTTGTATCTTTTGCACTGAAAGTCAAATTTGTATGTATCGTTTCAAACTTATTCTTTCTAAAGCTACTAATAATATTATTAATTTTAGGGTTTTTAATTTGAACAAGTAAAAAACATTTAACAAAAATCTAAAAATAAGGGTAAAATATTCAAACAAATCAAATAGAAGATATAACATGCCTTTAACATTTCGGTTTGTTGGACCCTAAACCGAGTCCAAACTGAACACCGAATTATAATTAATATTCAGTCCAAACCAAACCAAATTTAAAATATAGTCGAACCAAATTATTTATTCGATTTTGTAACAGGCTCAAATTTCGTAATCTTAATCTTCTAATTAATTGTTCCGAATTTTCAATTCGAATTCCTAATCCTTTGGTTATCTAATTCAAATCACCTTTAATCCTAAATCTTTTTTTTTCGATTTTATGAACTCTATGTATGGTTTTAACCAAAACTTTCTAAGTAAACTATCATATTTACTTACCCATTATTCAAAATAATTCACTTGATAAACTAAAAAAAATATATGAACCAAAATATTATCAAACTCATATTTCAAACTCAGATTTTTATCACTACCAAGATTTTTTATACAGTTAACTTTCTACACTCAACTCTTACAAATTCTCTTACTCTCTCTAACTCTCTTACACACGTTAGTCTTCTTCCATACTCATACGACTCTTGTTCATGCAATCTAAGAACTACAAAGTTGTCCACACCCATTATAAATACCCCTTATCCATGAGATCACTTACACCCTTCATCAAATCTTTCTATCTTTCTTTCTTATATCTTCACTTCATTAACATCTTACTAACTTTATACCCTTTTTATTAGTTGAAGAATCAAATGAAGATGGAGCTTGATCTTATCACTTCTTAATCCAATAGTCATCAACTTTTGAAAAGTCAAGTATTATCATTTTGGAGCTTAGATATCATCTCTTTGGGTAATTGAAGAACTACTTCTTTGAAGCTTGGAGACTTGAAGACCTTCTCTTTGGAGCTCATTCCTTTGAGTTCTTATTTTCCTATTCTTATTTTCTTGTTTGGTTTAGTAGCACCTTTGGAGAAAATGGTACACATTTTCTTAACTCTCTCATTATGTGATATTTAGTCATGTTTACTTGATGATTTGAAAAGCATGATTAACATGATTTTTTTTTGTTTTAGATATAAAAATATAAATATTAAAATTTTAAAAAAGTAATATATATTTATTATAAATATTATTTTAAGTTTATTATCTTATGACTATTTAAGCTTTACATGGTTATATTAAAGTTATATCAAGTTAATTGAAATTTTGGTAAGAAAAATATATATTTTTTTATAGGAAGAGGTGTTAAATACTTTCTTAATAAAAAAATAGCTAAGAATATTTAAGTTTGAAATAAGTTAAAAGTTTATTAATAATTTTGTAAATAAAATTTAAAAAGAAAATAAATATTAGATGAATTCTTCTTGACTTGTAAGTTTTTGGGACACTCTATAACAATCACATAATGACCCTTAGTTAAATAATCGTGGACCTTATGGACTTTAATTATTATTATTATTTTTTTATATCGATTTATGGCTAAAATTATCGTATTATTTATTTAAAATAATAGTCAAGGATTTTATTGGTTAAATAAACTTATCTCTTGAAAATGATTTTCATCATTTGGGTATTTTGATAAAATTTTTATTTTAAACTTAAGTAAATATAAGTAATTATTAATCGATTTATCGGTTAAACAGTCAAATTAATTTGTTAAAATATTTAACATTGTTTTTCTTGAACTCCTTTTTAGTCAAAGACTTTATTATTTAATTAATATTAATTTACTAGGTAACTAGTATTTTATCCAGAGAGTAAGATTCTGGAAGTCTCGAGCATACGATTGGAGAGTGCGACTCCCCCCGTTAGGGTTTAGGACTACGGTTCTCACCTAACCGGAACCTACATATATCAGTAGTCATTATTGTTGTGATCTTGTGATGTGCTTGGCGGTAAATTTATGAGGCTTATCGAACTTGATTGAATAAGTATTAAGGTTACCAAGTATTTAGTAGCGTGAACTTCGCGAAGTATTGAGAATGTAACTTAATGGCTTAATAATGGTCAATAAAGAGTAATAGACTTTTAGATTGTGTTTGATGATTATTGTGTAAGCCTGATTTAACTATCGCATCATAAGCTTGTTGAGGAAATTGTACTCGGCTTTACCGCTGACCGATTTAATCGGCTGTCATCCGTATCATGGTTGGCAGTATTTTGCAGGAAAGTTGCTTCGAGGTTTCGATCCGGTCAGAACTTTAATTTATTTTCTATCGGGGACTTAGCTGCATTGATTTTACTTGATGACTTTGATGACTATCTTGTACTATGTTCTTTTATCGTATTTAAGCAAACTTTATGTTATATTCTCTCAGTTGTAATATTTCTTTTAACTTATGTTTTTAAACGGTTTTAGTTTTAATGGTTTTTAGCAGTTCGGTATTTCACACTTCCGTATTATTTATCTTAAATATAATTATTAATGTTAATTATGTATCGAGAGTGCCGACCCTGCTACACGTGGTATCAGAGCTAAAGTTATTCAAATCTTGGAATTTTTGTTCCATGTGAAAGGATGTTCTCGATAATCGGCTTTAAAAAAAAAAAATAAAAAAAAAAAAAGGGGATTTTCGAAACAAGTATTTTCAAAAATTCTAATTGTTTTTTTATGTGCTTATGTGATTGTGTGTAAAATTACGTGTCAGATTAATTAAGTTAATGTGAAAGTTGATCACATGTTTAAAAAAATTTTTAGGTTAGAAATGGCGTAGGTTCATCTGATCACGAGGCTAGAGTTCGAGAGCTAGAAGCACAACTAGCCCGAATGGAGAGGACAAACGAGCGACTGCTCACCCTCATGGAAAATCAGGCTCAAGAGGCCAATGACGACGGGAAGTACTTTAAGAATATGGCACATCATCGTCCGCCGCAATACGACGGAGAAGCTGATCCGGTTCGCTTTGAGAATTGGCTCGCAGAGATGGAGAAACTTTTAGAGGTCATTAACTGTCCGGCGCACCTAAAAGTAAAGTTGGCTTCCTTCTACCTATCTGGTCCAGCAGAGTTATGGTGGCGTTCTGTCAAGGCCACTATGACTGATACCTTTTGGGATGATTTCCTTATAACTCTTCGTCAACAATTCTATCGCCATCACTCCAACGAAAAGGAGAATGAGTTCTTACATCTTAGCCCGAGGTCTTATGACCGTGATCGAGTACAGTTGTAAGTTCAATGAGCTGTCTCGATTTGCTTCTGATATCGTAAGCAAGGAAAGTGTTCGTGCATCCCGCTTCTTCGAGGGTCTTAATCTTAAGATCCAAAAGGGGATCGGGAAGTATTCTGACTTCCGAGATCTCTACGATCAGCGTTGAGTATGAGAGGATCCTTGATAAGGAGGACAATACCAACAAAAGAAAATTTGGTGGAGGCAACAACAACAGGAACAAGAGGCCGACCAGTTGGGATCGCAAGTCGTTCCAACCAACAGCTTCAACAAAAACCACAGTTTGGAAGTGTCGCTTATGTGGTAAGGATCACCGAGGTCGTTCATGCACTGGGAAGATCATCTGCTTTAAATGCAAAAAGGAGGGTCATGTTTCCACTAATTGCCGAGAAGGGATCCGGTTAGGCGGGAAGTCTTTGGTAGTTATGGAGCTCCAGGTTCTTCGAGAAATGTTCAGAGTATTTCAACTGAGAGGACTGCGGGTTTGCATGCTATTAGCAAGCATGTAGACAATCTTCATCAGGCGTTTGAGGGTAAGGTTATTTCTGGTCACTTTGCCGTAGGAGACTCTTTGGCTCATATTCTTTTTGATTCAGTGTCTGAACGATCTTTTATCTCTACTTCTTTCCTTCATAAATGCTCTATCTCTCTTGAACCGCAAAAATTTAATCTTCAAATTACATTGCACGACGGTTCACCATTCATATGTGACCGTATCTTTCCCAACTTCCCTCTTGAGATTTCGGACAACCATCTGCCTGCCGATTTAATAGTTTTTGAGTTGGGTACATATGATATTATTTTGGGGATGGACTGGTTGGGACGTCATCATGCGGAGATTTTGTGTAAAGAGAAGATTGTTCGGGTTAAGACTCCAGGTGGAGAATGTTTGATTAGGAAGAATTCAGTGTCTCCCATTCAAACCATTTCTGCAGTTCAAGCCATTGAGATGATTAAACATGGAGATAAGGGATATTTGTGTTTTATTGCTAGTAGTGAGGAGAATATCAAGTTAAGTCTTGAGGAAACCCCAATTGTTTGTGAATACCCTGATGTTTTTCCTGAGGATCTACCTGGTTTACCTCCAAGGAGAGAGGTTGACTTTCATATTGATCTAATTCCTGATGCTACCCCTATCTCTAAGACTCCGTATCGTTTTGCTCCAGCTGAGTTAGCCGAATTGAAAAAGCAATTGGATGAGTTATTGGAGAAAGGTTTTATTCGACCTAGTGTGTCACCCTGGGGAGCTCCTGTTCTGTTTGTGAAAAGAAGGATGGAACGATGAGATTGTGTATTGATTATAGGGAGATTAATAAGATCACCATTAAGAACCGTTATCCTTTGCCTAGGATAGATGATTTGTTTGATCAGCTGAGAGGCGCTCAGGTGTTCTCGAAAATTGATTTAAGGTCTGGATATCATCAATTGAGGATAGCCGAGGAGGATGTTCCTAAAACAGCATTTCGGACCCGATATGGACATTATGAGTTTTTGGTGATGCCATTTGGGTTAACAAATGCACCTGCGGCATTTATGGATTTGATGCAGAGGTATCTTCGTCCTTATTTAGATAAGTTTGTGGTTGTTTTTATCGATGATATTTTGGTGTACTCGAGAAATAGGGAAGAACATGAAGAGCACTTGAGAATGATTTTAGAGCTTTTGAGAAAAGAAAAATTGTATGGAAAGTTTAGTAAGTGTGAGTTTTGGCTTGAGGAAATTTCTTTTCTAGGTCATATTGTGTCTAAGTGTGGAATTTCTGTAGATCCTGAGAAGATTAAAGCGATAACGGACTGGCCAATTCCAAGAAATGTGACTGAAGTTCGGAGCTTTTTGGGATTAGCTGGGTACTATAGGAAATATGTTGAAAACTTTTCTAAGGTTGCTCGTCCCATGTTTGAGTTGTTGAAAAAAGGGATACGATTTCGGTGGAATGAGAGGCACACGACTGCTTTCGAGGAATTAAAGAAAAGACTTACTACAACCCCCGTATTAGCAATGCCTGATTGTAGCAAGCCATTTGAGGTTTATTGTGATGCTTCATTTGAAGGATTGGGTTGTGTACTTATGCAAGAAGGAAAGGTCATAGCTTATGCATCGAGGCAGTTGAGGCCACATGAGGTGAATTACCCCGTGCATGACATTGAACTTGCTGCAGTGATCTTTGCTTTGAAGCTGTGGAGACATTATTTGTATGGGTTACCATGTAAGATCTACACTGATCATCAAAATTTGAGGTATGTCTTCAACCAAAAGGAATTGAACATGCGCCAAAGGCGGTGGCTTGAGGTTATTAAGGATTATGATCTTGAAATTATATACCACCCTGGAAAAGCGAATAAGGTAGCTGATGCTTTGAGTAGGAGACCGAGAGTGTCTGTGAATGCCATTATCTCAGTACCATGGGAATTGTACCGTGAGATGCAGAGTTTAGGATTAGAGATTTGTAGCCGACATGAGGTTGGCCAGTATTTAGGAGCAATGACTATACAACCCACTTTGTTTGATCGTATAATTGAGGCACAACTTGAGGATCCAGAGATTGTTGAGTTGATCCATAGAGTTGAGGAAAATGAGACTGATGCTTTTGAGTTAGGTGAAAGAGGAGAGTTGAGGATGAACGGTAGATTGTGTGTTCCAAATCAAGCTGAATTGAAGAGTGAGATTCTTAAGGAAGGTCATCAAAGTTTATTTCATTTGCATCCAGGTCGAGATAAGATGATTGAAGAGATTAGAGAGTTATTTTGGTGGAAGGGTCTAAGGAAGGACGTCTCTGATTTTGTGTCTAAGTGCCTTGTCTGCCAGAGGGTAAAGTTCGAGAGACAAAAGTGTTCAGGGTTGCTTCAACCATTGCCTGTCCCCAGTTGGAAGTGGGACTCGATTTCTATGGACTTTGTGGTAGGCTACAGGGACCCATGAGGGAATGATGTTTTTTGGGTTATTGTTGACAGATTGACCTAGGTCGCTAGATTTGTGCCGATGAAGAATAATTGGGGAGCCAAGCAATTAGCAGATGCCTATGTCCGAGAGATTGTTAGACTTCATGGTGTTCCGAGGACTATTGTCTCTATAGGGATCCGAAGTTTTTATCGAGGTTTTGGGAAAAGTTGCATAAAGCTTTTGGGAGTAAGTTGTGCTTGATCGCTTTTCACCACTCTGATGGTGCCGAGAAACTATTAGACTTTAGAGGCTCTTTTGAGATGTTGTGTGTTGGACTTTGGAGGCTCTTGGGACGATAAATTACCAATGGTGGAGTTAGCCTACAACACAGTTTCCAATCTAGTATTAAGATGGCACCATATGAAGCTCTTTATGGAAGGAAGTGTCGAGTACCACTTGTGTTGGGATTTGATGGATAGGACCATTCGAAGGCCGGATGTGATTCGAGGAATCGATTGATGCTTTGAAGATTGTTCAACAAAACATGAGAGCAGCACAGAGCCGACAAAAGAGTTATGCTGATAATCGTCGAAGGATGTTGCAATTTGAGGTTGGCGACAAGGTTTTCCTTAAGGTTTCACCTACGAGGGGTATCCAGCGTTTTGGAGTTCCAGGAAGTTGAGTCCCTAAGTTTATTGGACCGTTTGAGATCTTGAGGAGAGTGGGAAGTTTCTTATGAGTTGGCTTTACCTCGAGTTTAGCAAAAGTTCATAATGTGTTTCATGTTTCACGATTGAGGAAGTATGTTCATGATCCAGTCTCATGTTCTAGCTCACGAGCAGCTTTTGATTGAGAGTCTTTGGTGTATGAGGAAAGGCCAATCAAGATCTTAGATACCGAGTAAAAGAGTTGAGAAATTGAGGATTCCTTTAGTCAAGGTTTTGTGGTCAAACCCGGAGTTGAAGAAGCAACATGGGAAAAAGAAGTGACATGAAAGCGTTACCTAACCTTTTTGGTAAGTTCTAGTTTGGAGCGAAACTATCTTAAGGGAAAAGAGTTGTAGAGGCTCAAATTTCGTAATCTTAATCTTCTAATTAATTGTTCGAATTTTCAATTGAATTCCTAATCCTTTGGTTATCTAATTCAAATCACCTTTAATCCTAAATCTTTTTTTTTCGATTTTGTGATTTCTTCCAAATATTAAACTTATATAAAAAAAGAAGAATGTTTTCTTAAATTTCTTTAGAAGCACTAAAATATTATTTTTTATTATTTTATACTAAGAAAAGTAAAATTTTAATATTTTATGTATGGTTTTAACCAAAAATTATTTCTATCAAACTCATGATTTTCAAACTCATGATTTTTATCACTTACACAAGCATTTTCTTATACAAGTTAACTTTCTCCTACACTCCAACTCTTACAAATTCACTTACACACTCTAAATCTCTTACACAAGTTAGTCTTCTTCCATACTCATAGCAGCTCTTGTTCATGCAATCTAAGAACTACAAGTTGTCCACACCCATTATAAATACCCCTTATCCATGAGATCACTTACACCCCTTCATCAAATCTTTCTATCTTTCTTTCTTATATCTTCACTTCATTAACATCTTACTAACTTTATACCCTTTTTATTAGTTGAAGAATCAAATGAAGATGGAGCTTGATCTTATCACTTCTTAATCCAATAGTCATCAACTTTTGAAAAGTCAAGTATTATCATTTTGGACTTAGATATCATCTCTTTTGGGTAATTGAAGAACTACTTCTTTGAAGCTTGGAGACTTGAAGACCTTCTCTTTTGGAGCTCATTCCTTTGAGTTCTTATTTTCCTATTCTTATTTTCTTGTTTGGTTTAGTAGCACCTTTGGAGAAAAATGGTACACATTTTCTTAACTCTCTCATTATGTGATATTTAGTCATGTTTACTTGATGATTTGAAAAGCATGATTAACATGATTTTTTTGTTTTTAAAATACTTTTAAGTCACTCTAGAAAAGTTATAAATATGGAAAATTTTGTTAATATGATAAGGTAGATGCATATGAGTTTATTATGTGAAATATTATTTTAAGTTTCATGTATGCTTTATGAACTTATGCTTTAAGAAAATATTTAAAAATGATATTTAGTGATGTTTTTATTATGAAATCTTAGTAGATAAAATTTGTAACTTAAAAACTTTAATTAAAAAGAATATATTTTATAATTATTTTTATAGTGGCTAAAAGTTAGGATATGATTTTAGATATGTTCCTTGAATTTTTTTTATTTATTAAAATAACGTTAATTGAAATTTTGGTAAGAAAAATATATATTTTTTTATAGGAAGAGGTGTTAAATACTTTCTTAATAAAAAAATAGCTAAGAATATTTAAGTTTGAAATAAGTTAAAAGTTTATTAATAATTTTGTAAATAAAATTTAAAAAGAAAATAAAATTAATGAATCTCTTGACTTGTAAGTTTTGGGACACTCTATAACAATCACATAATGACCCTTAGTTAAATAATCGTGGACCTTATGGACTTTAATTATTATTATTATTTTTTTTATTTTACTTGGTTATTTGATAAAATATGTTATTAAGTTTTTAGAAATATTATCCTTAACTTTTATGATTATTTATGACATAATAATGACTTAGCTTAGCCTATAGAATCTTAGTATAGTTATGGAAATTTATTATTTAATTAATATTAATTTACTAGGTAACTAGTATTTTATACAGACTTATAAGAATGTAAACTATTTCGATTTAGAGTCTTGTTTGATATTGTTTGATATTGATTGTATGACTTTGATAGTAAGGTAACGTCGAACCATGGACCGGCATGTAAAATCCCGGCGTCCGTGTTAGCCGGCACGTAAAATGCGTTATGGAGCGGTCAGAAAACCCATCTGTGAAGTCTCGAGCATATCAGTATTGAGAGGAGTGACGACTCCCACCACAGTTAGGGTTTAGGACTACGGTTCTCACCTAACCAGACCCTTACATATATCAGTAGTCATTATTGTTGTGATCTTGTGATGTGCTTGACGGTAAATTTATGAGGCTTAATCGAACTTGATTGAATAAGTATTAAGGTTACCAAGTATTGAGAATGTAACTTAATGGCTTAATAATGGTCAATAAAGAGTAATAGACTTTTAGATTGTGTTTGATGATTATTGTGTAAGCTGATTTAACTATCGCATCATAAGCTTGTTGAGGAAATTGTACTTTGCTTTCACGACCGATTTAATCGGTACTCATCCTATCATGGTTGGCAGTATTTTGCAGGAAAGTTTAGCTCAGGTTTCGATCCAGGCCGCAACTTTAATTTATTTTCTATCGGGGACTTAGCTGCATTGATTTTACTTGATGACTTTGATGACTATCTTGTACTATGTTCTTTTATCGTATTTAAGCAAACTTTATGTTATATTCTCTCAGTTGTAATATTTCTTTTAACTTATGTTTTTAAACGGTTTTAGTTTTAATGGTTTTTAGCAGTTCGGTATTTCACACTTCCGTATTATTTATCTTAAATATAATTATTAATGTTAATTATGTATCGAGAGTGCCGACCCTGCTACAGATTTGGTTTAGTACGATTTTTCACCAAATTACTTACGCGCCAAATAACAATCCTACTTGTCATCCCAACTTCAACTCAACTTTCTTCCTAATTTCGCCAAGTATTTGTCTATTTGGCACAACTCTCAATCCCAAAAATTCTAAAAATTCAAAATTAAATAAATTATGATTGATGCACAAAACATACTTTCTCCCATTGTTCCATAATACTTACTACATTTAACTTTTTATGCAATTTAATATACTATTTTGTTCATTTATACGTCGAATTATATACATTTAAAAATTACAAAAAATTTATATAATGAAAGTATACAATTAGACAATTCAAACAAGATCCTAATTGACTATACTCTTACTTACATCTTAGCCGGCAGCCCAATATATAAAATAAGCTTAAATATGAATATTGCCGTATTTCCGAACGGAGGAAGTATGTAAACAGAAGCTAAAACTATGCGACATTCCTTCTCTCTCCGTCACGAAATTTCCCATAATTTGATCCTTTTTCTTCCCTGAAATTAATACAACAAAATCATTAATTAGATCAAAATCACATCTCAAAAAAAAAAATCACATCTTTCTTTTTTCATGTTAATAACTTCCCTTCTTTTTAGCTGGGAATATTGAATTTCTGATTTTAAGGGAAGATAATCTAAAAGGGTAGTTTCAAGTTTCAACTTTTAGTTGAAAGTTTGAAGCTTAAATAATGGCGGAAACGCTTGACCCTTCATTGGCCGTGACAGCTTTTCTTCTAAGAGATGCTTCTACTTGGTGGAATGATATCAATGATTCTCATCTTTGGCAGGATCGAATTTTTCATATCCTTGCAATGTTATATGGAATTGTTTCTGCTATTGCTTTGGTAATTCTTTTTTCCCTTTGAAATTATTGGGTTTTTATCGACGTTGTTTGTTCAATTGCAAAATATTGATAATTTTGATTGGATTTTTGGGTAATTTTAGCTTTTTGTTGTTTTGATTGGAATTTGATATGTGCACTATGATCTGATTTTGTACTTGTTTTCTAAGGACACATGAAATATACAAGGAAAGAAAGATATTATCTTTTGTGTAAAAATTGGTTTAGGTTTGATATTGTAGAGTTTAAACAAGGAAAAAGATGTTGATTTAGGTTTGAAATTGGATGAAAAAGTTGTGTTGAT